>SNQJ01S0089399.1:7973-41199 GCA_010110895.2 Picea sitchensis
ACCATGTTGCTAGTTGACAGTGTGCAACTAGAAACCTCCCTTGTAAACTTCAAGATTCATGGAGTTTCAAAGAGCTAAGTGATGAATGAGTTGGTTCTTTGTGGCATGAGCCTTGAAACTCACATTATTTGAGTATCCATTGGTTTTTAGAAGATCTAGAAGCTCTCCCAAGCCTCTTCCAAGAATATGTAAAAGGGAGGCCTATCTTGAGCATGAGGAGGAAGAATCATTCACATAGCTATGCTACCAAAATTAGAGGTGCTCTTCCATTCCAGATCAGTTGTAGTCAGGTTGCCTAGCTTGGTTGAAAACTCGAGGAGGAGAAAGAAGCAAGGGGCAAGGAGGAATGCATCTACACCTCGAGGTAATGTGTCTTGATGTATTTCTTGCATTTTGATGAATAGATCATTGGTTTTCCCTTCTAAATATTTGTATTTCATTTGAAAATGTTCGGATTTGGTTTATTCTTTGATAGAACAGATTAGATGCAAGCTAGATCTAGGATTCTAATGCTAGGAAGAGAAGTAGAAATGCATTGTTTTGTCTCTTGTGTGCAAGATTCACATAGGTTGTAGGCGTTGGAGCTAGAACTTCGGTACTGCAAAAGCCAAGACATATGAGGAAAGCCTTCAAGAAAAGGTATGCCATTCAACCATTTCCTAGCTTTAGTTATGAATCTATTTGCTTGTGTCTAGGAAAGCCATATAAGTCTATCCCATTGTCTTTCTAGGATCAATAGGAAGATCCTAGGGAGATATTACTATCCAATTGGTGATATTTTATCCATAATAAAGACCTCGTAGTGTCACTCATAGTCAACTCGTATGCCAAAGACTCACTATAGAGGGGTCATGTCATGACTTCTAGGTGTTGTTCATGGTGCTCGAGGTTGAGAAGTTTCAATTGGGGTTTAAGGCCATTATTTTCCCTTAACCATGTCTATGACTCAACACTCATTTTTGGCATCATTAACGACAATGATGACGACGACGACGATGAAAATGACTAAAATTGATGACAACGATGAAAATCGTCATTGACATCCTTATCATTATCATGATGATGATCATTATTTTTTTTGTCATCAAGATCACCGTCATCGTGATCAACATCATCTTTGGCATCATTGTCATTGTCATCATCACAAGCATCATAACCGTTTTCATGATGATCATCATTCGCATCATAGTCATCAACAAAATATCATCATCATCATTGTAGTCATCATCATCATCCTCTTTGTCATCCCCATCCTCGTCAAAATCATCCTTGGATTTGTCATCAACATCTTAATAAGACATTCTATAAAATAGTAACAATGATGAAAATTGATGATGATGGTGACAATGATAAAAATAATCATTGTTATCATCATTATATTCATTGTTGTCATCATCGTTCTCATGATGATTGCCATTTTAAAATTGTTATCAACATCATCATTGTCATCATCATCACCATCATTCTCATCCTCATCCTTGTGAACATCATCCTTGGCATTGCTATCTTCGTCATCATCATAATCACAATGATCATTATTTTTTTCATCATCATCATCATCCTCGTTGTCATCATCGTCATCATCATCATCATTGTCGACGATGACAATGATGAAAATTGATGACGATGCTAATGAAGATGATGATGCTAATAATGACAAGGATGAAAATAGACAACAACAATGATGTTAACAATAACTATGATGAAATTTGTCATTGTATCATCATCACCATTGTCATCGTCATTATGTTGCAACTTAAAACCTATACATATGTGATTTCTCAACCCCATTGTATCACGTCTACAGTCTACAATCTACAATCATCTTATATTATATAAATTTACTAAGTCATTGGCATTTCAAGGAATACTAAAGTACCAGGCCATTAGTTGTTTCCACTAAATTTACTAAAGGATTCTTACAGAGAGTTGTTTCCACAAGAATATTAGGGGACTCATAACGAGGGCCATATATAGAAAAATATCTAGAGTTTCATGTTTGTGGTCAAGAGGGTGCGGCTTCATGAATGTATCTATTAAAAACCTAAGCGAGTGTTTCTGTGCATTGGACGTGTTTGATGCATGATTGTACTGTTACTCCAAGCCAGTAATTGAGATTGAGTGTCCATAATTATAGGTCTGTTTTCTTATAAGTCACTGTTGAAATTTCATGTGGTTCCATGGTCTGGTGGTGAGGACATTGGACTCTGAATCCAGTAACCCGAGTTTAAATCTCGGTGGAACCTCCATGTTTTGTTTTAATGCGGGCGGAAGGTATGATTTTAGCATCATATTTTAATGCGGGAGGAAGGTATGATTTTAGCATCATAGGAGTCACCCGAGAGACCGGGGTTCAAGTCCCGCAACGGAATTTTAATTGTTTTCGTGTTAAAGGATTTTAAACATTGCGGAGTTCTTCAGGGTTTTAAATGTCTTTATAAGAGGACACGACTGAAATCCTCTAAACAAAACGATGAATAAATTTGAGCAGAGTTGCGTCTGCCGGGAGTCGAACCCGGGTCTATTGCTTGGAAGGCAATTATCCTAACCGTTGGACTACAAACGCTTAGCTGTTAGGAGAGAAGCTTAGTAGGAAAGGGGTCTAACCATTAGACTACAACTGTTCTACCTCGCTGTAACGGAGGGCGTGGCAATTATGTCCGTGTAACTTGCAAACCACAAAATGTTAAAATAATACTAAAGAGCTATAGGTTCCTCCATTAGCATAATAATACTAAATTCCCCCTCCGATTCGTTGCACTCCCTTAAGTGTTAAAATTGAAACCCCAAATCTCGCGCAAATGACTGAAGAAATACGAGTAATGTGATGTGGTCTTCGGGTAACAGAACAGAAAGACGGAGGGCGTTGGAACGATCAGATGATAAGGATAATATGAGGGCGTTGGGTAATTAATTGTCTCTTCGGACACATCCGATAATTCCTAAATATGCATTGATATATCCCTGAGAAAATCAATGATTAGTTAATTACAATGAAAAGAAACAAAGTCATATTAACATACAACCAACCTTATATAAGAAGAAAATTATACCTAAAATGCATATCTATGTATAAATTGATACAACAAAAGTTTGTTTAAAAGGTGGAACATGAGAATCCATAGAGTATGAATACTATATCACTAAGGAGGAGGTCTTTGATGACTTTTTATATGGGTTTATGGGAAGAAATGTGATATCCTCCCATATTGAAAACAATGCAAGTTTCTCAAGGGGATGGAGACAACAATACAATACCAAGGTAAAGTTTAAGAACTAACTCTTAGTTTTTGGCAAATCTTAATACTATATATGAAAAGCCAAAGGCTATTTTATCAATAATTTAATTGACATATATAATTTAATGCTTGTGTTTAGAAGCAACATGATAAATTTACTCTCGTGTTGAGGGTCATGTCTAGATGTGATCCCTAGTCCTATGGAAATTACTAACTCTTGTGTTGAGGGTCATGTCTAGATGTGATCCCTAGTCCTATGACAATTAGTGACTTGATAAATTCACTCTTGTGTTGAGGGTCATGTCTAGATGCAATCCTTAGTCTTAATAAAATTACGGTGGTAGAAAGAGTGATAATTTTTTTATGACATGTAATACAACTCATTTACGTAAAATTATACTTGGGAGTTGGTACCTCTTCCACCAAGGTCCAACATAGTTAGATGTAAATGCATCTACAAAATCATTTTCTCTATGGATATAACTAATGAGAAGCATTAAGATCATTTGACCACTCAAGGATTCTCTCAAAAATAAGAACAACTGCATCAAAACCTTTTCTTTTGTTTGAAAGATGGTTACCATTCAAATTGTGCATTCACTTGCTTCTAGTTTTCATTAGGAAGTTCAACAAATGAATTTGAAGTCTAGCTCTCACAGTGGAGATCTTTGTCGTGAGGTCCATATGTGATAAACCCCAAGTTTTAAATATATTGTTCCTTACAAACTTAATTTTTAGAATTTTAAGAAGTCTCTTGACTTTCTATTTTAGTAAACATATTTCCCAAAACAAACTGGATCATAATGGGATAAATGGAGTTCATGAGGCCAATAAACTATATAAAGGTAGATAATTAATATTTGTGAAACTTTTAGGAGTTCTTTAAGGAGTTCAATAAAAATATGGGGATCAAAACATATGTAGAACTTAAGATTATAGACTAGGTTGACGGATGATCCAAAAAGGATCCAGAGAAGAATAAGGACAACTCAAAACTCGCTGAAGCAACTCAGGAAGCTCAGAATGACCTCAACAGATAGAGAAAGGGAAAAAAGTCAAAGTTATCAAAACTCAGTGAAAGTGACATCATCGCAAAGAGCGCGTCACAAGATTTCCAATGACACGAACGTCTCGTCAAATGGAGTTACGAATAAAAAGATATTCACGGTCAAAGTTTGGTCAACCTAGCCCAGTTAGCAGGGGGATGAGTCAACATCTGTACTGCTGACGTCAACATCAATACAAATGACGTCAACATCCGTACAATATACATGAAACACACATGAGGCAAAACGTGTCATGCTGACGTCAACATGGTGATGTGGCAACATCAGAGGCTGCCACATGTCACCCATGTTTGGCATTTTCAGGTCATTTCATGGACCAATAAAAATGTGCCAAGTGGCAATCCGTACATCCACGTGTCAGGCCCTACGATGATGTGGTGGCTGACATGACAGGCTGATGTGGCAGACTGTACACTGACGTGGCATGTGATTGTACAGTTGGTTGACGTGGCCCAGTCATGGGTTTCCACGTGGCAGTGGACAAATGCCCAATGAAGAGCCGAGAACAAAATTCCAAAAAAATAAAAAGGTTGGTGGGTTCGAAAAATCCGGTGGGACCCCGCCAAATCTGGCGCCCAACAGATCTATCTAGAACCACTGCTAAATTTGGCAGAACAACCACATTTAAATAAACATATATGTTACAACGAACAACCCAAAAGGGGAGGCCCGCGGGCTCGACCTCGAGACCTCCCCCTCTATCTACGCCTTAACACATGCTCCGCCAACCACTAGGCCAACGACCTCCGATGTTTACAAATCCCTCCTTTTTTATTTAAAAAATGAATCCACTCAGTGCACCGGGGGTGGGGTACGATCGACACAATTTATGAGGCAATTTTGGCATTTATTGTAGGTTGCAGGGAACAAAAACCGAGACAAAGTTTCTCTTGGGCCTGGGAGTGCCAGAGTCAGATTGAGGCATGGAGACACTCATTTTTGGGTAACTCGACGCGACGAGTTCAATGATACTGTCTCTTTTCTGATCCGAGCAAAGCTTATGCAACTTGATTTTAGAATGAGGTATACTTATGTATTTTACCAAATTCTTTTGCTGAGTTAATAAAAAGGCCTACCCATTTGAGAGAAGGACTCGGAGACGTAGTTCATCAGGGACGAACTCCGTTATCAATTTTTTTGTGTTCAGATTTGATGCTTATGTCTCTTCATTATTGAGTTTTTCCTTCTTTAATGGTGCATTTTAATTTATGCTCATTTAATGCTATTCTTTGTAAGTCACTTGGATGAAAAGATCCCAGATCATGTTGGTATCAGAGAAATCACCTTTGATGTGAATTGTTGAGTGTGAATGCTTACTAGGGCCAAGCATAAACAGGGTGAAGGAACTCTTAATACTTTCAATCTCAAAGTTGGCCATGCATCCCAAAGGAAGAAAATGGTAGAAGAGGACAAGCATGATGAACAAGAGAAAAAATTCCACATGGTCTTTTATCGCATGTCAGAAATAGTCGAACGAAGAAGAGGATGAAGAATAAATGGAAGAAAAATGAAACACAAGATGATGATGATGCTTCGGTAAATCAAGGGGCTGGAGGAGACCCTCCCGAGCCTCCATCTTCACCATCAAGTTCTAGTTCTTCTTTCTCTGAGCATTCTCATCATTCTAGCCATAAAGCCTCTTTTAAGAAACCATTATTAAAGCTTGATGTAAAATTTGCTTTACCTATGTTTAATGGAGATGCTAATCCTGAAAAGCTAGATAATTGGATCCGACAGGTTGAAGTATATTTCCGTGTTCAACATATTGATGAAGAGGAAGTTAAATTGCAACTGGCTTCCCTTTAGTTGGAAGGAACCACTCTCGTATGGTGGGAGAGAAAACTTCAGGACACAAGTAAGTGTGGTAATCTTCTTTCCTCATGGTCGTAATTTAAATCAACGATAAGGAATAAATTTTATCCATTGGGTTATTTACATAAAGCAATGATGGAATGACAAACTTTAAGGCAAATTAAAGGTCAAACTGTACAAAGTTTCCCAGAAGAATTCAGGAAGAAAGCTCTTGCATTAAACATTCCTTTGGATTCTTATGAAACTTTAATGAAGTATATTGTCACACTTCACAATTATATTCGTCATACGTTGCTCTTGTTTAACCCCACCAATCTTGACTTTGTTTGTGCGCAAGCCACTCACCTTGAGAACAGGGGAAAGCATGTTCAAGAAGATCCCAAAAAGAAACCTTCCAATCTCCCACATAAGCCATTTAAGAAGTTCAAAAGGAAGGACAAAAACACCACCACAATAAAGAGAGAAGAAGGAAATCCATCTTGCACTCATTGCAAGAAAAGTGGTCATGATGATGAACACTATTGGAAACTACATCTGGAGAAGAGACCGAAACAATTCGGTGGAAAGGGGAAGACAAAAACCATTTCTACTATGCAACAAGATCTTGGTTCCGATTCATGAGACGAAGGAAAGATTCCCTTCATGCTAGTTCAAATTCCAATAATAAATCTCATTATGATGAATGAAAGAGGAATGCATTATTTCATATAAGAGTTGTATTTAAACACACTAAGATAGATACATTATTTGATCCAGGTTCCCAAGTAAACTTGATATCTGAAGCACTTGTCAAAAAGATGGGTCTTGAAATGAAACCACATCCAACGCCTTATCCTCTTGGTTGGGTATGTGATAAAGCAAAACTTAATGTCACCAAACAATGTAGGGTCAGATTTGCAATTGCTTCAAAGTTGATTGATGAAGTGGATTTGGATGTTGTATCACTTGATATATGTGGCATAGTGTTGGGGAGTCCTTATCTTTATGATAGAAAATCAGTCTTCTTTCGTCATGAGAACAAATACCACCTTACTAAGGTGGGGTGGAATATATTGTTAGAGCTCACAACATGAAGGTAAACACAACACTTGTTAGTGTAGTTCAAATGAAGAGAATCATAAACACTAATAAGAGATATGTACTCATGGTCATGAGGGAGAAAGATGTCAGAACATCTGACGCTTTCCAAGTATGTGATCCTTCTGATAAGAAATAATTAATTAATATTGTTTCTAAGTATGATGATATTTTCCAGGAACCAGATGGATTACCTCCTAAGAGGGAAATCCAACATGAAATACATATTCAACATGATTCTCCTCTTCATAATGTGGACATGTACAATATGTCAGTTGTGGAGATGACAACGATCAAGAAGCAGGTACATGGCTTATTGGATCAAGGGGTCATCAGGCCCAACTCATCTCCTTGTGGTTCTCTGATCGTGATGGTGCCAAAGAAGGATGGCACATGGCGATTGTGTGTCGATTATTGGCCTTAAATTAAATCACAGTGAAAAATCGATACCCTCTTCCTCGTATAGATGGTTTACTTGATCAATTAAAGAATGTTGTTTATTTCACTAAGTTTGATTTGCGCAGTGGATACCATTAGATCAGGGTTGCAGAACATGATGCATGGAAGACTGCCTTTAAAACCAAACATGGATTGTTTGAGTGGTTAGTTATGTCGTTTGGGATTTGTAATGCTCCGACAACTTTCATGCATGTGATGAATGATGTATTCATTCCTTTTCTAGATTATTTTGTGATTGTATATTTAGACAACATTTTTATTTTTAGTGGGACTTGGGATGAACATGTGAGGCATGCAATTCAAGTATTGGATACTTTGCAAAGGGAAAAGTTGTATGTAAAATTGTCCAAATGTGAATTTGGTAAGACTGCACTTATGTACTTAGGTCATATTGCAGAAGGAGGACAATTAAAAATTGATCCTCCTAAGATTGATGTAATTGTAAATTGGCCTGAGCCCAAAAGTGTATCCAAAAAACAAATCTTCTTAGGTGCAGTCCAGTATTGGAGGAGGTTCATTCAAACCTCTCCTTTATAGCAACTCCTTTGCATGCCTTAACCAGTGTGAAGAACAATTTTCAGTGGGGAGGAAAGCAACAAAAATCTTTCAACACTTTGAAGGAAAAGATCAATACCGCACCAATATTAACACTGCCAAATCTTCAACAACCCTTCGAGATCGAGACAGATGCCGACAGATATTCCATGGGTGCACTATTGATGCAATATCGTAAGACTATCTGTTACCACTCTGAAACTTTTAACCAAGATGTTGTTAACTATCCTACATATGATAAAGAGTTGTGTGCATTAGTTCAAAGCATAAAAAAATGGAAGCACTACTTGTTAGGGAAGGAGACAATCATACATACAGATCACCAACCCTTACAATATCTCCAAGCACAAACCAAAATACAACAATCTCAACATTACAAATGGATGGGTTTCCTACAACAATTTCATTTGGTAATCAAGTACAAAAAGGGTACAAGTAACAAGGTAGCTCATATGCTCTCTAGACCTCCTATTGCTGCTTCTATTATTTTGAAGAATGCTTCTTTATCTCATGATAACTATGTGGAACAATATGCCATTGATGAAGATTTTAAAGAAGCATATGAAAAGCTAACCCATGGTGCACATGTAGAGAAAAACTGTCTGCAGGGAAAACTACTCTATCATCTTGGAAAGCTATGTATTCCTACAAGTGAACGAGTCCATATAATATGATAAGCTCACACTTCTCTTGTGTCTGGTCATTTTGGGGTAGGAAAAACTATGGCTCATTTACAAAGTTTTTGTTACTGGCCTCAAATGAAAGAAATTGTAACCAAATATGTAAAGGGGTGTGTGATGTGTTCTACTTGTAAGCCCACTAATAGAAAACTGGGGCTATACTCAACACTTCATGTTCCATCCCATCCATGGGAAATTATCTCCATGGATTTTGTAGGGGGATTACCAATGTCGAAAAGGGGGTCATGACTATTTGTATGTTGTAGTGGATAGGTTCAACAAGATGTGTATCTTGATGCCATGTAAAAAGTAGATCACTACTGAGCAAACTGCTAATCTCTTCTTTCATTATGTTTGGGTTCACTTTGGGTTACCCACATCCATTATCTCGAATCAAGATACTCAATTCCTTGGAGATTTTTGGACAAGCTTGTGGAGAATGATGGACACCAAGTTGAAGAGGAGAACTGCTTTCCATCCACAGACCGACGGAAAGACATAGGTTGTAAACCGAACATTGGTACTTTTTCTTCGAGGCTACTGCAACAAGCATACCAAGTTATGGGATGAACATATACCCTATGTACAACATGCTTACAACCGAGCCTTACATTCCTCCACTCAATGTTCTCCTTTTGAGACATGTTTTGGGTACCTACCTAAAGTTCCTTTGGACTTGATGTATGGGAGAGATGCCAATTCAAATGAAGAAAGAAATGAAGACATAGGCCGCAAGTTCATCCAGAAGATCCAACAGGTACACCAAGCAGTCAAGGAACAATTGGAGAAAAGTCAAGCACAATATAAAGCTCAGCATGACAAACACATAGTTGATCATTAGTTCCAGGTTGGAGACTGGGTATGGCTTCACATAAGCAAGGAGAGATTGAAGGGTGAAGGCAAGAAACTCAAACCCATTCATTATGGACCCTTCACTATTTTGGAGAAAAGTGGTACCAATGCTTTTCATCTGGATATTCCACCTTATATGCAAATTTACTTAGTTGTAAATGTAGAGAACTTGAAACTTTTTGAGCCTTCCATGATCATGGATCAAGATGATGAAGTTTCAATACCTTAAGTTGATGAGTTTTCTCATAAGTACTTGGATGAGTAAAAGGAAGATATCATCCTAGACAGAAGGATGAGGACTTCATGCAGGGGTGATGTTGATTATCTTCGAGTAAGCTTGAAGGGCACATATCCAAGCAAGGCAAAGTCGATTGAGAAAGACAAGTTGAGGAAACTCTTCCCTCACTTATATGTTGATTGATGAAATCTTTTGGTGGTCCAAAAATCTCTTAGTGGGAAGGCCTGATCCAAAAAGGATCCACAGAAGACTAAGGACAACTCAGAACTCGCATACACAACTCATGAAGCTCATAATGGACTCAGTAGACAGAGAAAGGGAAAAAATTCAAAGTTCTCAAAACTTAGTGAACATGACATCATCACGAAGAGAATGTCACAAGCTTTCCAATGACACATACGACTCTTCAAACAAAGTTACAGATCACAAGATATTTACGGTTAAAGTTTGGTCAACCTAGCCCAATCAGCAAGGGGATGAGTCAACATCCATACTACTGACATCAACATCAGTACGGATGATTTCAACATCCATACAATGTACATGGCATGCACAGGAGGTGACATGTGTCATGATGACATCAACATGGTGATGTGGCAGCACTAGAGGCTGCCACGTGTCACCCATTTTTTGTATTTTCGAGTCATTTCGTGGACCAGTAAAAATGTGCCACATGGCAGTCCGTACAACCACGTGTCAAACCGTACAGTTATGTGGCAGACTGATGTGGTAGGATGATGTGGCAGACTGTACGCTGATTTGGTATGTGATTGTACAGTTGGTTGATGTGGCCCAATGGTTGGCTGCCACATGCCCCAGTCATGGGCTACCATGTGGTAGTGGAAAAATTCCCAATGATGGCCCGAGAACGAAATTCCAAAAAAATAAAAAGGTTGGTAGGTCCACCAAATCCGGCGGGACCTCACCAAATCTGGTGCCCAACGGATCTATCTAGAACCACTGCTAAAGTTGGTGGAACAACGACATTTAAATAAACATATATGTTACAATGAACAACCCAAAAGGGGAGGCTCGCGGGCTTGACCCTGAGACCTCCCCCTCTATCTACGCCTTAACACATGCTCCACCAACCACTAGACCAAGGACCTCCGATGTTTACAAAGCCCACCTTTTTTATTTAAAAAGTGAATTCGCCCAGTGCACTTGGGGGTGGGGAGGCCCATGAGTGCATTAGACATGTTCTTGAGATAATTTGGCATTTATTGCCATTGCGGAGTTCTGCGGGGCATGGAAACTGAGACAAGTTTCTTTTTGGGCTTGGGAGTGCCAGAGTGAGATTGAGGCGTGGAGACACTCAATTTTGTGTAATTCAGCGCCACGAATCCAATGGTGTTGTCTGTTTTATGATTTGAGCAAAGCTTCTACAACTTGATTTTAGAGTGATGTATACTTATGTATTTTACCAAATTCTTTTGCTGAGTTAATAAAAGGCGGGGGGGGAGGCGCGAGGGTACGACCGACATGATTTGCGAGATAATTTTGGCATTTATTGCAGGTTGCAGGGAATGAAAATCGAGACAGAGTTTCTCTTGGGCTTGGGAGTGCCAGAGTGAGATTGAGGCGTGGAGACACTCAATTTTGTGTAATTCGACGCCACAAGTTCAATGGTGTTGTCTGTTTTATGATTTGAGCAAAGCTTCTACAACTTGATTTTAGAGTGATGTATACTTATGTATTTTACCAAATTCTTTTGCTGAGTTAATAAAAAGGCCTACTCATTTGAGAGCAGGACCCTGAGACGTAGTCCACCAGGGACGAAATCTGTTATCAAGTTTTTTGTGTTCAGATTTGATGCTTATGTCTCTTCATTATTGAGCTTTTCCTTCTTTAATGGTGCACTTTAATTTATGCTCATTTAATGCAATTCTTTATAAGTCACTTCGATGAAAAGATCTCGAATCAACATAGGACATGCATACACAACGATTATCAACATAAGTTAGGTCAGGAAATGAGACTTACATATCTTTGGAAAAACTTAAAGAGGAAGGTTTTGAGAAAAAAATATCCTCTAACCCAACTATGATTAAGACTTGGTAAAAAACCCATTACAGAGCCACATATAAACACTACTACATTTGGGGTCGAATTTTGATGTTTGTTGAAAAAAAATCATCTGTAATGTTGAAAATCAATGAAAATAAGTTAAATTATCATTTTTTTTGTTTTCACCCCAAAGAAACATCAATCAACTGACATTAAATATTATAATTCCACTTAAGTGGCGTTGATGATTTTTTTTGATTGACATGTAATTTATAGTTTCGACGTGTTTGTTCTTTTTTTTTTTCCGTGTTTTAAAAGACACTCACATGAAAAAAAGAAACCCTGTTTTTTTAAGAGTTTGGATTAGGTGACTCAATTCGTAGGGTGTTTATTAGAAAAATATCACATCCATAGGGCTCAATGATTGAAGGTTATATAGTATATCATTCCACATTGTATTTTAATGAGTATTTACCCCAAGCAATGAGTGATATTAATTTGCCTCTCAATTGGGATGCCAATTCCACCAACAAATTTGAAGGGGAGGTGTTTTTAGGGAAAGGTAGATGGATAAAAGTGAATTGTGTTAGCTTTTATTGTAATTACTATCTTCCGACATATATTTTTAAGTTTGATTGGTACCTAAATCCATTTTTCTTTATTCTTCTAGGTAGTGAAGAGGGATGGAATGCATTTATACATTGCAAATAATCTTAATTGGATGAAGGTACGTGTAGAACAATGTAAAGAAGTTTACCATAGTTTATCATGGAATGGGGTGGAAGAGTTGATTAGAAGAGATTATGTGGGTAATGATATGAATCTAACACATAAGGAAAGTGACATAGCATATGGTGCAAAAGAAAGAAAGGATAACATTTCCCATTGATTTTTAGTTTTTAATTCCCATTACTGTGTTGTTTTTTAATCCCTCAAATTATATCATACATATAATTATCAATTCCTAACAATGCATTTATAACATGTCGAACATGCAAGTGAAACATCACAAATTTATGTGGTGTAATGACACAAAATATTGCACCAAATAGTTGGATGATAAGAAGAAAACTTGTGACAATGGTATAACTGTGATTTTTCATGTTACTAAAATTTGCCACAAGGGTGATAGACATCTAATAAAATCATATTTGAGATACTATGTCTATTTGGAAGATATGTTGGATATAGACCTGAAGTCAATGTTATCATAACTATATTAGTCATCAAACACGTAAACCTAAAAAAATGGAACTAGATAAAAGCTGGAAACAAAACCAATGGGCCAAAAAATATATAAAATTTTCAAATTTTGAATATAGAATCCAGGTGAATCCAAACCATTATACACAAATGTGCATAGTTTCTCATACATATAACAAGTAAGAGTGCATATAACCAAAATAGAACCAAGTGCAATCCATATAAAAACCAAAATACATCAACAAAGAGGTTCTAAATAGCTTCTAGAATCTATAAATACATAGTAGTAATTAATAACTATAGTCTATACTCTAGACTCTACCATCTAATAATATGAGAGAATAATCTGAATTCTCATAATCTACATCCTCAACATGACTAGACTCAAAAATGAGATTCTAGCTTGATTCTCCTAGCCCTAAAAATACCCGTACAACAACAATGTTTAGATACTATGGTTGTGGAAGTGGGTCCAAGTCCATCCAAGATAGGTCTTCATTATCAAATGTTGCTTCTAAGCAAGGTTTTACATCTAGGATTTTAGATCCTCAAAGACTTCTAGGAAAGGTTTTACATTCCATCTTGCATGTCCAAGTATTGTTTCAACCTATGGTTCCCCTCCCCACACCACCAAATTCCTTATGAAATAATTTGATACCATTTTCCACTCAACCAATTGAAACTAATCTCATATTGGATCCTTCTTCTCTTTAGGATCCATGACAATTTTTATACCAACAAAAAAAGCGCAAATAAAACCATAGGAATTCTTAATTACTAGGAGAAAAACAACAATTGTAAAGAGATTACTAATTAGGGTTTAAAAACTAAAAGTCACCTTTGACATACGTTCACAAACCTTCCAAAATAAGAAAAGAATAAAAAGATTCAATAGTCTGAAATAACAACTCCAAAATAGATCATAACAACAACAAAACAACTCTATAATAATTCTACGAGAAATTCTGAAAATCAACCCTTGAATGAGTTCCAAACCAACTGAAAAAATTCTAAAAATAAATACTTGAATCAACTTCAAATTATCCCAAGAACCTAAGCTCAAAAAAATCTCCAAATTATCCCTTCAATCATCTCTCCAAATCATCCCAACGAATTCTCCAAATCAACCCTTCCAATTGGCTTTCCAAATCAGGCCAAGAAACTCGGTTCAAAAATTCCAAATTGCTTGAATTGTGTGAGTGAAATGGAAGGTGGGGACTATAAATAACATTCGGAGAGTGCTAGGGTTAGGTTTAATGTTTCACCTTTTTATTTTATCAAGTTTTTTCAAAAAATGAGTTAAGTGGTCCCCATCATTCGACCTACATGGATTCATTACAAAGCAAAAGTCTCTGGTTTGGAATTTATGATCGATTTAGGTACAAAACTATCCATTATTGGTTTGAAGCCTTCAATTGGGAAAATATGGCTCCAAAACTAGTTGGACTAGCCAATTTTCCCAGAACCTGTCTAATTTTGATAGCATTGCTTGAAATCCTTCAAAGAAGTTCTCTTTAAGTCACATTGTTCGACAAAACAAGGTCTTCCACACAAGACATGCAACTTCAATAACCACTTACTGGCAGATCAAACATCCACACACGAATGTTTTTCGTGGTTAAAACCATCTAAGAATAGTCGACCCTATCCAAAATGGCCCATGAGGAAATATATTAATGCACAGAATGTATTTTACAAGAGATTTTCTCTGATAGATCATCAACAAATGACTCTCCATGCTCTTTAAAATGTGTGTGTGTGTGTGTGTGTGTGTGTGTGTGTGTGTGTGTGTGTGTGGTGTGTGTCTAGATCCGGACCAAGTGGGTGTTAAACCCGCGAGATCAATGACCATTAAGATCAAGGGGAATATGAGTTGTCATATCACTATATGTATATAACATATTATGATTGTTGGATTACATCACTACAATTGCATACTAATGCATACTAAAGAAACACACTTTTGGTAAAGATACATTGAACCAAGTTGATCTTAACTCCTAAGTGTCTAAATATCCTAACATAGGTGGTATAATTTTTCTATACAAGGTTATGAAAAGTTATTGTGATCATGATGGATTTTAAAACCATCTAAGAGGGAAATAGTCCACGACCCTATCCAAAATGGCCACTTGAGGAAATATATTAATGCACAAGAATAATATTTTACAAGAGATTTTCTCACAATCGATCATCAACAAATGACTCTCCATGCTCTTTAAATAGAGATCATGGACCAACTGGGTGTTAAGCCACAGATCAATGAAACCATTAAGATCGAGGAGAATATGAGTTGTCATATCACTATATGTATAGAACATATTATGATTGTTGGATTACATCACTACAATTGCATACTAATGCATACTAAAGAAACACACTTTTTCGTAAAGATACATTAGACCAAGTTGATCTTAACTCCTAAGTGTCTAAATATCCTAACATAGGTGGTATAATTTTTTTATACCAGGTTATGAAAGGATTGCTATTGATCATGATAATGGATTTACCATGATTAATACTATCGTGGATATTTCAATGGAGTTGATAGTCAGTCTTACTTGTACCCATTATGAAGATGATAGTAAATCTTACTGTCACCTTATTCTACACAACTTAGGCCCTATAGATATTGAAACACCTATCTAAAGACCTCATCTTCTGTGTATGCCTCTTTGTATGCATCGTGGATCAAAGGATCTATAACGTACCCAACCTCCAAGGTGAGTCTCGTCATTGCGGAAAATGACTTAGCAGACCAAATACAAATTTAAAAATTCCCCATACATATAAAGAAAACCAAGGGGCAGAAGGCTCATGAAAATTATAACAAACAACATGCTGATTTACCCATGCATCTAACAACATATTTTAAAATGTGAATGCATCCAATAAGCATGCAACAAACACACAACATTCAAATACTCATATACACAGTGAAATAATCATAATAAAACAACAAAACAATTATTTGTTTATAAAATATAACCAATTGGTTGAATATGAAGGATAAACCTCACATCCATAGGATCTACTATTCATTTTCTCTCAACATAATTCCACCACTGAGTTGAGGCTATGCGTCCGCAAGGAGATTCGACCCTCTGGCTATCCAGTCTCCACACTTAGCAACCCAAAACCTAGGTTCTACTCCTACAATAGTTCCAATCCACCAACTCTCTCTTCCCCACAAGAAGCACAACCCAAGGAATGTACCCCCTTCACTACTCACAGTCCCTCAAGCGGTACCATTTGTATATCAGGTCTTCTAGCACACTCGATTGACCAAGTATCTCTCGGTTGAGGACTTCAATAACTCTCAGTTTCTTCAAAAGTGCTCACAATGACCTTCACAAGGCTCTTGAGCCATTTCCTCAACAAGAAATTGCACTACACGCTTACAACCTATTTTCATAGGCACATCGACTTCATTTCTAACATAAAACCCAGCGAAACATGTGCTTCCTTCAAGAACAACATGTATGTTTCTCTTCCCAACACTCAATTCCTCTTTTTCTTTCCAAAATCTGTATGCAAAAATTGTCCTTTCTTTCCATACGAATTTCCCTTCCTCCCCCTTGCTTGCTCGACTCTCACTCTTCCCAAAGATGATTTTACTTCAGCCCCATGCTCCCTATAACTATGGGATGTGACTCCTTACACCCACCCTCTCACATGAAATTAATGATTGGCTTTGTGAACACTCAATAGTAGAATAAAATGTTTACACAATGATAATAATTCCAAGAAATCAAGTTGGATTAATACCCATGAATAAATCCCCCTTGAACCCCTCTCTCTTGTGGAATCATAACACCCCGTCGCTTTCATCCCTCTCATATCGCAACCAAAAATTACTACTTTTATTAATCATTTCAATGCTCATAATATACAATTCATCCCCAGACCATATTAATCAATATGGGCTCTTTGCCCCTATCATATCGACTCACCAACATGATTAACATTTATACAATTACATTACAATTTGCGGTGACTAAAACCGAGGATGTTATAGGCTCCATATGCATAAGAGTTCCCAAAGTTGTAATCTTGGATGTGGGTGGCCTTGAAAGCATGCCTTCCAACTTATTAGTGCTACCCTTCTTATACTTGATGACTAGATGAAATTGTTACAAAAACCCCATCCACTTGCAATGTCTAGTTTGTTGAAGCTTACTTTGGGATTGCAAATACTGCAACAACTGGTGATCAATGTGAATAATGGTTTCCTTGCCCATCAGATAGTGCTTCCACTTCTTAACAACTTGAACCAAGGCATAAAGTTCCTTATCATACATAGGGTAGTTTAGGACTCCCCCATGAAACTTCTTAGAATGATAGCATACCAACTTACCTCCTTGCATAAAAATTGTTCCCACAACATACCCACTTGCATTTTTCTCCACCTCGAAAAGATTTTGCAATTTAGGCAATGTGAGAACTGGTGTTTGACTGATCTTTCATTTTATCTCATCGAAATATTTCTACTGATTCTTTCCCCACTAGAAACTCTTACCACTTTTTGATATGGCATGGAGTAGTGTAGCTACCACTAAAAAGGATGCTATGAACTTCTGTAGGTACCGTGTCGCCCAAAAAACAAGATCCCAAATTTAATGAAATTGGTAGGAGCATGCAAATTCATGATGACCTCCATCTTTGTGGGATCTATCTTTAGTTACCCTCCATCGATCACACACCCCAAATACACCAATGACCACTGAGAAAACTCACATTTCTTGAGGTTTTCTAGTAGCTAATGCTTTTTCAAAGTCTCTAACACCTGCATGATATGTGAGATGTGCTTATCCCAGGTAGAGCTATAAACCAATATGCCATGCAAGTACACTATTACAAATGAATCTAAATAGGGATGTAATACATCATTCATCAAACACATAAACATAGTTGGTGCATTACATAAACCAAAAGGAATTACCAATCGTTCACACAGACCTTGCCTTGTCTTGAAGTCAGTCTTCGAGATGTCTTCTTATTTAATACATACCTAGTGTTATCTCGATTTAAGATCCAACTTGTTGAAGTACTTGGCTTGTTGTAGTTGATCTAACAAATAATCAATCTTGGGAAGAGGGTACTAATTCTTGAGTGTGATCTTGTTCAAAGCTCTATTGTTGATACACATTTTGTAAGTCCCATCCTTCTTGGGTACTATTATGATCGATGGCTCAAGAGATGAGGTGCTTGGTATAATAACTCCTTTCTCTAGCAATCACTGCAACTATTTCTTCACTTCATCTGCTTCCAAAACATACTATCTATACAACCCAATATTTGGTAATGGGAGCCAGGAAACAACTATATCTTGTGCTCCACTTCACTCTTAGGTAGCATCCCTTTATGCTCTTGGAACACTCCCCTATATTCCCACAACAAGTCCTCCAATTTTTTTTTATGTCCTTTTGTACATCCTTC
Source organism: Picea sitchensis (assembly GCA_010110895.2). NCBI lineage: Eukaryota > Viridiplantae > Streptophyta > Pinopsida > Pinales > Pinaceae > Picea > Picea sitchensis. The sequence continues at coordinate 26,602 of SNQJ01S0089399.1, forward strand.
CATGGATTCCCTTACTCTTACTGATTCCTCCACTAGCAAAGTCTCTCTTCATAAAATCAATACATACTTCTTACTATAACTTATCAACTTTTTGGCTTGGTTATCACTTACTAGAGAGATATTTGACTTTCCTTTATGTGCATTGATGATGTATTAATTCCCATCCTTGATTAGGTGGTACTATTTTTCTCTCTGCATGAAGATCACATCCCTTATATACATGTAGGGGCTTCCAAACACTAAACCACACACATAAGGGGTACTGCATCTAATTCCACTTCATTAATAAAATATGCACTGATAACAAACTTGACCTTACATTGTTTATTAAATATCATTTGTACATCATTTTTCACCCATCCCAATGGATATGGGCTTGGCTGATCATGAACCTCCAACCCAAGCTTGTTTATCAGATCATATGCTATGAGATTGGCCTGTGAACCAGAATCAAATAGAGCATCTACCTTGGTACTTTTGACTTGGATCTTAATATGGAAGAGTTTTGACATATCCTTCTCTTCCTTGTGTTGAAGGATACTCAAATTCACCTCCTTATGCACTAAATCATAGATGATCTTCTCATCCACATCCAAGCTTCTCTCTACCTAGTTGCCTAAATCCTTATCTAATAGGTTCTTCTTCTTGGCATCCTTCTTGCAATTCTTTGGATTCAACTATGGATGTAGCTTGCAACATTTATCTTTTGTGTGATCATCAATATTGCAATGGTTGCAATGGTGTTGAAGGAGATGGATTCTTAATTCTCAACAATAGGGATTAAACCCAAGGATGAGGCCCAATTACAATCCTCCCTTTTTGGTACGGAATAATCGTTCGGGTTAACAGTCCGACAACCATTCGACGAGATTTAAAAGTTGTTTGATTTCAATATCTACGCTCTTTTTATTGTTTTGTATTTTATGTCCACCTGTTGCAGAAAAGAGGTGAAATAAAAGAATTTTAAATAATTCTTCCTTAGGGATAACCTTTAGGTCTGGTTTAAAATCCCATCCACTTGTAATGTTTGGTTTGTTGAAGCTTACTCTAAGATTGCAAACACTGCAATGGCTAGTTATTAGTGTGAATAATGGTTTCATTTCCCATCAGACAATGCTTCCACTTATTAACAACTTGAACCAAGGCATAGACTTCCTTATCATACATAGGGTAGTTCAGAACTCCACCATGAAACATCTCATAATGATAGCATACCATCTTTCCTCCTTGCATAAAAATTGTTCCCATAACATACCCACTTACATTTGTCTCCACCTTGAAAGGCTTATGTAAGTTAGGCAATGAACGAACTGGTGCTTGACTGATCTTTCATTTTAGCTAATAAAAATATTTCTACTGATTATTTCCCCATTGGAAACACTTACCATTGGATATTATGGCATGGAGCGATGTAGCTACCATTGAAAATGATTTTATGAACTGTTGTAAGTACTGTGCAATCCCAACAAAGCTACTAGCTTCAATGACATTTGTAGGAACATGCCACTTCATGATGACCTTCATATTTGTGGGATCTATCTTGAGTTCCCCTCCACCAATCACATACCCCAAATACACGAATAATTGTTGAGAAAAGTCACATTTCTTGAGGTTTTTTAGAAACTTATGCTTTTTTGAAGTCTCTAACACCTGCATGAGATGTGAGATGTGCTCCTCGTAGGTAGATATATAAACCAATATTCCATCCAAGTACACTATTAGAAATGAATCTAAATAGGGATGTGATGCATCATTCATAAAAAAATTAAATGAAGATGGTGCAATACATAAACCAAAAGACATGACCAACCATTCATACAGACCTTGATGCATTTTCTTGAAGGAAGTCTTCCAAGTGTCTTCTTCTTTAACACGTACCTGGTGGTATCCTGATTTGAGATCCAACTTGGTGAAGTACTTGGCTTGCTGCAACTGATCTAACAAATCATCAATATTGGATAGAGGGTATTGATTCTTGAGTGTGATCTTATTCAAAGCTCTATAGTCGATACACATTGTCCAAGTCCCATCCTTCTTGGGTACTATGACGATAGGTGACCCACAAGGTGAGATGCTTGGTCAAATAACCCCTTGCTCTAGCAACTGATGCAATTGTTTCTTCACTTATTTTTCTTATAGAACAAACTATCTATACAACCCAATATTTGGTAATGTGGAGTCATGAAACAACTATATCTCATGCTCCGCTTCTCTCTTAGGTGACATCCCTTTAGGCTCCTAGAACACTCCCATGTATGCCTACAACAACTCCTCCAATTGTTGTTTCTATTCATTTTTACGTCCTTCCAGGGATGTCTTTACTCTTACCAATTCCGCCACTAGTCAAGTCTCTTGGGAGACATAAATCTCTTGGAAAGTCCAATGAAAAATGTTGGAATTGTGGCAAAGTAAATCATTCAGAAGGGACTGAAATGAAGTGATAAATAACAATAAGGAAAAGAGTGATTCTCATGATGATTCTGAAAAATCTCTCAAGAGGATGGTGGAGATGCCTTTGTTGTTTCTTTGGCAACCCATGCAAGCCAAAGTGCATGACTTATAGACTCTAGAGGTTCCTTCCATATGACTTCCCATTGGCATTAGTTTTCAATGTATGAGAAATGTGATGGTGGGATGGAATACCTTGGTTAAGAATCTCCTCTTATCATAGTTGGTCGTGGTAGAGTATTGATCAAATTCCATGATAGCAGAGTAAAGGGGATCAATGGAGTTTTTCACATTCTAGGTTTGGCAGAAAACCTAATATCAGTAAGCACACTTGATGATGTTGGTGTGCATGTTGTTTTATCTAACAAAGTATGTAATATGGTTTGAGGATCTATGGTACTCACTAAGGCTGTTTGTGTGGGAACTTTGTTCCATCTTGATGCGTCCAATATTGAGTGTAACATTTCTTTGATTTTTTTAGCGGATAGATATATAAGATCTACACCTTCACAATCATGGCCTCCTAAACAAGATATTTCTTCATAAATCAATTTACCTACAGAGAAGAAAATTCTATGGAACTAAATATTGGGCCATATAGGTGAGAAGGGCCTATGGGCATTGAAAAACAAAAATCTTGTTGATGGATTGAATAATTGTGCTCTTGAATTTGATTTTTGTGAGCATTACATATATGGAAAACATAATCATTTTCAATTTTATTTTAGTTCTCACAAATCTCCTGGGTTGTTGGAATTAATTCATTATGATGTATTTGGTCCACTTAAATTTCCTTCAATTTATAAAGATTTTGAATTTGACTTTTGTGAGCACTACATATATGGAAAATAAGACCGTGTTCAATTTGATTTTAGTTCTCACAAATCTTCTGGGTTGTTGGACTTAATTCATTCTAATGTATTTGGTCCAATTAAAGTTCTTTTGATTTCTAAGGAATTGTATTATTTTTCATTCATTGATGATTATTCTATAAGGAAATGAGTATATTTTATTAGAACAAAATCAAAGGTTTTTAGTTGGTTTAAGGATCTTAAATCTCTCTTAGAAAATCAAGATGGTAAGAAGATTAAGGTGTTGACGATTGATAATGGTGATGAGTTTTGTTCTTCAAAGTTTGAAATTTTTTGTAAGCTGAATGGCAATGAAAGACAAAAGAAAACTCCATATACCCCTCAACATAATGGATTTGTAGAATGGATGAATATAACATTGATGGAGAGAGCTAGGAGTATGCTTAGTGGAGCTAGCATAGAGAAGAATTAACATGCATAATTGGTTTCTATTTCATGTTACTTGATTAATTGGTATCATACATCAACTCTTGTGGATAAGACCTCTATGGAGGTCTGCACAGGAAATAAATCCTCACTTCAACATCTTCATGCTTTTTGTTGTGAGACATATGCTCATGTGCCTAAGGAGAAGTAGTCAAAGTTGGATAACAAGGCTCTGAAATGTGTCTTCATCGATTATGAATTTGATGTAAAAGGGTACAAGATTTTGGATCCCATGGATGGAAAATTTTTGTATAGCATAAATGCTATTTTCAAAGAAGTTAAATCTTCTCCCATAGTAGTGCATCCACAAGAGCAAGAGAAGAATTTAGCGGTTCATCTATCACCCAAGACAAAGAAATATGAAAAAGAAGTTCATGATGGACTTGATCGAGAGGAGGGTTTAGAGAGTTCAGAAGAGGAGGAAGAAACTCCACCTTAAACTTTAAGGAGGCCCAATCAAAAAAGAAGACAACCAAACATGTATAATTATAGTCCTTCTAATTTTAGATGTATATTTGTTTTATCTGCTAACATTGATGAGCCTAGAACTATGGAAGAGATAATGGAGATGGAAGATAATGATTCTTGGAGATTAGCCATAGATGAAAAAATGGATGCACTTAAAAATAATGATACAGGAGACTTGGACCCATTTCCCAATAGACACAAACCCATTGGATGTAAATGGGTGTTCAAAAACAAGATTGGTTTAAATGGAAATGTTTAAAATCACAAGACAATGTTGGTTGCAAAAGGATATTTTAAGGTTGAGGGATAGACTTTGGTAAGATACTTTCCCCATGTTCCAAGATATTAGGTTCCTATTATGTATAACAATGGCCTTTGATTTAGAGATATAACAAATAGAATTGAAAAATGCATTCTTACATGGTGACTTGAAGGAAGAGACCTATATGACACAACCAAAGCACTATGTTGGAAAAGGTAAATAGTCATTAGTTTACAAGTTAAAAAAGTCTTTATATGGTCTCAAATAGTCTCCCAAAATGTGATACCAAAACTTTGACTCTTTTTTGTTGGAATTAAGATTTTTGGGAAGCAAATTAGATCACCATGTGTATTACAAACAAGATGGTGCTCATTTCTTTGTTATCACTCTATATGTATATGATATGTTATTCTTTGGTAATAGTAAGGATGTGATTTGAAGTCTCATCTTTCAACACAACTTGATATGAAGGATTTGGGGGCTGCAAAATATATCTTCGGAATGGAAATTAGGAGAGATAAAGAAAATAAAAAGTTTTGGTTGAGCCAGAGTAAGTATGTAAACTCTGCTCTATAACATTTTCGCATGGTAGATTGCAAAGCATTGAGTGTTCCAATTTCCGTGGGAACTAAGATTTCAATTGAGTAATTGAGATGGAGGATATGGTTTATGTTACTTATGCTAGTAGAGTTGGTAGTTTAATGTATTCTATGGTCTGTACTAGATTAGATGTTTCCCAAGTAGTGGGAGTCTTGATTTGATTCATGGCTAATCCTAGACATTAACATTGGTGTTCAATGAAGAGGGTATTCAAATATTTGTGAGGCACTTCTAAATATTCCATTTTCTATCATAATGGTGTTTCAGGGGACCCACACTCAGTGGATATGCAAGGTTATGTGGATTCTGATTGAGCAAGGGATGCAGATAGAAGGAGATCTATGAGCGGATACACATTTTGATTGTTTGGTGGACAAGTAATTTGTATGAGAAAGTGACAAGTTGTGGTTTCTTTGTCCATTGTCGAAGTAGAGTATATGCCAACTACTTATACATGTAAGGAGGCCATTTGGCTGAAGACATTATATTTAATAGTAGGGCTAAGTCAGAGAGCTATTGCAATTCATTGTGATAGTAATAATATCATTTTCCTAGCTAAGAACCTGACCTTTCATGCAAAAACAATATACCATTTTGTTAGGGAAATGGTAGAAGGTGGAAAGGTGATACTAGAGAAAGTTGACACCTTGCAGAATGTTGTAGATGCGTTGACGAAATCAATGAGCATAGGTAAATTCAAGTGGTGATGTGATTCTATGGGCCTTATGGGCCCTACAAATTATGTCGTAGTTTGATGCACTCTCCCTATACCCTTGCAAGGTATATGAAAAATGAGAGAATATTGAGACAAGTGTGTCATACACCTTGTAGTGATGTAGTATAATAGAGAATAATTGTAGTGTTGTAGTGTAGCAACGAATAAATGCAGTGCTATAGTGGATAAGAGAATAAATGCATAAAAATGGTAGGGAATAACTTGATGGTGGTTTCTAGTAAGTATATATGGAAATCCATAAATGGTTTATGGTTTTATTATGCTTATTTATATAATGCTAGGGTTGAATGAATTTAGTGTGTAAGTTTTATCTTATCGTTGTTCTGCTGAAATTTCTCCAGAATTATGCTACTGGTGAACACTCTTGTTGAGAGCATAGATACTTTATATTGTAACCTTTTGGTTGTTGAATAATACATTGAGTGTGCTTTATAGTGTGGATTTTTTCTCCTGAAAGGATTTTCCCCAAGATATTGTGATGTTAATTGTTTGTTGTTTATCTCATGCGTTTATTTTGTTTTTAATATTTGCACATTCTTCTCTCATGGATTAGTGTAGGAAGAATATTTTTCACCCTTAGCTTCCATTCAAGTACAGACTATTAGAAAATATTCAACATAGAAGGGATAAATTGGTTTCTTCAAAGCTGGAGTTGACTAGTTGCAACATAAAATTTTGCAAAATGCAAAACATATCTCAATTTTGAACTTGAGGAGTGATTCAACATTTTCTCCTAATAGAATTAACAACTAGTTCTAAATTCTCTTCTCGCACTTATTTTCAATTGATAATTGAACTCATGTTATTTTTTATTTTTTTTGAAATTATGCATCAAGTTGTTAAACATAATTATTGAAAATGGTTGTTCAATTTTATTTTAGTTCTCACAAATCTCCTGGGTTGTTGGACTTAATTCATTATGATGTATTTGGTCTAGTTAAAATTCCTTCAATTTCTAAGTATTTTGAATTCGACTTTAGTGAGCATTACATATATGGAATACAAGATTGTGTTCACTTTTATTTTAGTTCTTGCAAATCTTCTGGGTTGTTGGACTTAATTCATTCTAATGTATTTGGTCCAATTAAAGTTCCTTCGATTTATAAGGATTTGTATTATGTTTCATTCATTGATGATTATTCTAGAAGGACATGCGTATATTTTCTTAGAATGAAATCAAAGGTTTTTAGTTGGCTTAAGGAGCTTAAAGCTCTCTTGGAAAATCAAGCTGGTAAGAATATTAAGGTGTTGACGATTGATAATGGCGATAATTTTTGTTCTTCAAAGTTTGAAATTTTTGTAAGAAGAATGACAATGAAAGACACAATACAAATCCATATACCCCTCAATATAATGGAGCTATAGAATGGATGGATAGAACGTTGATGGAGAGACCTAAGAGTATGCTTAGTAGAGCTAGCTTAGAGAAGAATTTACATGCATAAGTGATTGCTACTACATGCTACTTGATTAATAGGTCTCCCACATCGATTCTTGTGGATAAGACCTCTATAGAGGTCTGGACTAGACAAGAAAGAAATCATCACTTCAACAAATTCATGCCTTTTTTTGTGAGGCATATGCTCATGTGCCTAAGGAGAAGCGATAAAAGTTGGATAACAAGGATCTGAAATGTTTCTTCATTGATTATGACATTAATGTAAAAGGGTACATGATTTTGGATCCCATGGATGGAAAATATTTGTATAGAAGAAATGTTATTTTCAGATAAGTTAAGTCTTCTCCCATAGTAGTGCATCCATAAGAGCATGAGAAGAATTTAGTGGTCCATATATCACCCAAGACCAAGAAATATGAACAAGAAGTTCATGATGGAATTGATCGGGAGGAGGGTTTAGAGAGTTCAGAAGAGGAGGAAGAAACTCCACCTTAAACTTTAAGGATGCCCACTTGACAAAGAAGGCAATGGTACATGTATACTTATAGTTCTTCTGGTTTTAGATGTATATTTTTTTTATTTCTAACATTGATGATACTATAACTATGGAAGAGGCAATGGAATGGAAGATAATGATTCCTGGAAATTATCCATAGATGAGGAAATGGATGCACTTTAAAAATAATGATACATGGGACTTGGAACCAATACCCGATAGACACAAACCCATTTGATGTAAATGGGTGTTCAAAAAGAAGATCGATTTGAATGGAAATGTTGAAAAGCACAAGGCAAGGTTGGTTGAAAAAGGATATTCTAAGGTTGAGGGATAGAATTTGGTGAGATATTTTCCCCAACTTCCAAGATAACATCTATTAGGTTCCTATTATGTATATCAATGGCCTTTGATTTAGAGATAGAACAATTGGAACCGAAAAATGCATTCCTACATGGTGACTTGAAGGATGAGACCTATACGACACAACCAAAGCACTATGTTGAAAAAGGTAAAGAGTCATTAGTTTACAAGTTAAAAAAGTCTTTATATGGTCTCAAACAGTCTCCCAGAATGTGATACCAAAACTTTGACTCTTTTTTTTTGGGATTAATATTTTTGAGAAGAAAATTAAATCACTTTGTGTATTACAAACAAGATGGTGGTCATTTATTTGTTGTCACTCTATATGTAGATGATATGTTATTATTTGGTAATAGTAAGGATGTGATTTGAAGTCTCATCTTTCAACACAAATTGATATGAAGGATTTGGGGGCTGCAAAATATATCTTAGGAATCTAAATTAGGAGAGATAGAGAAAATAAAAGGCTTTGGTTGAGCCAAAGTAAGTATGTAAACTGTCTTCTATATCATTTTGGCAAGGTAGATTACAAAGTATTGTGTGTTCCAGTTTCCATGGGAACTAAGCTTTCAGTTGAGCAATGCCCTACAACACCTATAGAGATGGAGGATATGACTTATGTTCCTTATGCTAGTAGATTTGGTAGTTTAATGTATTCTATGGTCTATACTAGACCAAATGTTTCCCAAGTAGTGGGAGTCTTGAGTTGATTCATGGCTAATCCTAGACATGAACATTGGGTTGCAATGAACATGGTATTCAAATATTTGTAAGGTACTTATAAATGTTCCATTTTCTATCATAATGATGTTTCGGGGGACCCACACTCAATGGATATGTAAGGTTATGCGGATTTTGTTTGAGCAAGGGATGTATATAGAAGGAGATACACGAGTGCATACACATTTGGATTGTTTGGTGGACAAGTAAGTTGTATGAGAAAGTGACAAGTTGTGGTTGCTTTGTCGACTGTCTAGGTAGAGTATATGTTAACAACTCATGCATGTAAGGAGGGAATTTGGCTTATGAAACTATATTTAGAAGTAGGGCTAAGTCAGAGAGATATTGCAATTAAATGTGATAGTAATAGTTTCATTTGCATAGCTAAGAACCTAACCTTTCATGCAAAAAAAAAGCATATAGATATCTAGTACCATTTTGTTAGGGAAATGGTAGAGGATGGAAAGGTGATACTAGATAAATCTAACACCTTGCATAATGTTGCAGATGCATTGACGAAATCAATTAGAATAGGTAAATTTAAGTGGTGATGTGAGTCTATGGGCCTTATGAGCCCTAGAAATTATTTCGTAGTTTGATGCAATCTCCGTGTAACCTTGCAAGGTATATGAAAAATGAGAGAATGTTGAGACAAGTGTAGCATACACCTTGCAGTGATGTAGTATAGTAGAAAATATTTTCAATGGTATAGTAGAGCAAAGAATAAAGGCATTGCTATAGTGGAGAAGAGAATAAATGCAGAGCAGTGGTACGGAATAACTTGATGGTGGTTTCTACTAAGTGTAAATGGAAAGCCATAAATGGTTTATGGCTTTATTGTGCCTATTTATATAATACTAGGGTTGAAGGAATTTAGTGTGTAAGTTTTATTTTATTGTTATGTTGCTGAAATTTCTCTAGAATTATGCTAATGGTGAACACTCTTGTTGAGAGCATAGAGAATTTATATTGTAACCTTTTAGTTGTTTAATAATACATTAAGTGTTATTTATAGTGTGGATTTTTTATTTATTTATTTTTTCTCCCGAAAGGGTTTTCCCCAAGATATTGTGATGTTAATTGTTTGTTGTTTATCTCATGTTTTTTCAATTGTTTTGCTTTTAATTTTCTCACATTCTTCTCTCATGGATTAGTGTAGGAAGCATATTCCTCACCCTAATATTCCTTTCAAGGCCTTAAAATTAGAAAATATTCAACATAGAAGGGATAAATTGGTTTCTTCAAAACTGGAGTTGACTAGTTGCAACATAAAATTTTGCAAAATGCAAAACATATCTCAATTTTTAACTTGAGAAGTGATTCGATATTTTGTCATAATAACATTAACAACTAGTTCTAAATTCTCTTCTCACACTCATTTTCAATTGATAATTGAACTTTTGTTATTTTTTTTATTTTGAAATTATGCATCAAATTGTTAAACATAATCAATTAAAATGGTTGTTCATAGATATGATTACCCTCTTTATTTTGTTGTATACTGATTGGGTACATGCAAAATGATGTCAAGGAAAACCCTAGTTAAACCCCTTGCTAAATCTCCTAGAGGGAAACCTAAATAAAAAGGGGAGGCTTCATAAAATAAGTCTATATATATATTGAGGATCCATTGGAGGAATCTAGTCATGTAATTCATATCCCTATACCCGAGGAGCATCTACCGTGACTAATATTCAAAGTTACCAAAGACAACATGGGAAATTAAATTCCTTTTCCAGGATCGAATGAATTGTATAAGAAATTCCATAATGGATATTATCTAGATATAGTTCCTCATAGTGACCAAGCCATGAGGGAAACTATTGACAATGTTTTTATGAACATAAGAAAGTCTCATTTGCACTATCTTGTAGTGAGAGCACCTATCAAGACTTGCTCTGAGGAAATTAAATGGATCATTGACCACATGGATTTAAAGAGGAGTATGATTGTAGATGAGAAAGGCCAATGTGTGGGATTTTTCTTAGCTGAGAATTTGGAGAAATATTATAGGTTTCCAAAACCTAAAGTTCATTTATTCAACCTATTTGAGAATGATTTTTATAAAAAAAATTACGTCGGAAAGATTTTGGCAAGCTAGTGGAAGGAAGATAAAATATTTTTTCACAAAGCCAATGGTATTTATGCTATCACAAACTTGAGAGAACCATACATGTATCTCATGGTGTTTATAGGTAGATTATATGGAGACAAACATTGTTTGTTGTTCACATATGCATGGATGTTATTATCTTACATAGTGGTTACAACAAGAGGGTTATTCAACCAGGTTGTCATTTTATCAAATCATATTAATTATATGATCGAGAGAGCATAAAAGAAAAAGGAAAATACCATGGTTGTCCCTCCCTTTTATATGGCTTCTTATTTACCAGATGTCGTATGTGATTCAAATATATTTGGAGGCCTTAATCCCATTTTCCATATTTCAAAAGCACTGGTACATGTATACTTTCGTATTGTATGGGATAAAAAATATAAAAGATCATATTCAACCATTTGTGACTTCAAAATCATTTTCTACAGGGAATGTCCAAGGCTTATATAAGATGTGAAGAAGCCCATAAGTTATAGTGGTAATTGGTACTTGCAAGATGGCCTAACTTATCTAATAATTTGTGGTGCAATTATTGTGCCTCATTTTTTTCCCTATGTTCCAGAGAGGATTGTTCTAGGATAAATAGCTTATTAGACAATCGTTCAAGGGTTCAATGCTTCATTGTTGAAAGAATTCAATATACATATTTTTATTCTTTATGGTCTTAGGTTGGTCCATCACTTCTTAAAGGACCCAAATCATGCAAGACAAGAGACAACTATTCTTCTTGAATACAAATTCTAACTTGAGAAATACATAAGACATGATCCAAAGGGCCTTGTGAAAAAGCATTGCGATTTAATATATTTAGCATGGCCATATAGTCATGAGCACTAAGAACATGATGTGTTCTTAAAGAATTCCCAGGATTGGGATGAGGTTTTGGAAAGGAAGAAAATCCCCGTCTAACAATTTTCAAAATTTTTACTCCTTATGATCAAATGGAGGAGATAACTAGGGAAATAGATTAGGTAGAAAGAGTTAGCAAGAAGACATATGAGGTTGGAATACAAAAAGGAGATAAGAATAAAACATGAGGTTGAAAGAAAACCTATATAATATGAGAACATTAGACATAAATAAGAGAAATAACCACTAAGGAAAACTAAAGAGGAGTTGAGGAAAGATAAGAGGAAAAAGCTACATAGATAGAAGTAGAAAAGTGGAGGAGATATTCTGAATATTAATCGAGAAATAAATACTTATAGGAAGATAGGGAAAAACAACAACTAGAAGATGAAGAAAAAATAAACCTTGAGGAGGAAATAATTCAACAGGAAGAGGAAGAACAAAAGTTACTCCAGGAGGAAATCATGAAGAAAGATGAGGAACAATAAAGACAAATTGTAGAACAATGAATTAGAAAAGAAGAGGAGAAACTACAATCTGAGAAGAAGAAACAAAAATTTAACAGAAGAAGAAGAAAATAGAAGGAGAGATGAAGAAAGGTTGCAACATGGAGCAACCTTGTAAGGACTATGCACTTGTGAGATTCTAGCAATAGGGCATACATTAGGCCTGCAACAAGCTTAACACACCACTACACCACTCAATGAAATAATCGATTTAACTAAAGATGAGGAGGTGGATCCTAAAACAAGTGATAAGGGTAAAGAACCAACAATGGAGAGATTTTACACCTTAGGGAGTCTTGAAAATGTATTAGCATGGAGTGATCAACCTATTCCTAATCATGTAGAAGAGGTGGCTAACTTATAATCTATTGTTTATAATCGACATAAGAAAGCCATCTTAAAGAGAACTTAGAAAAGGAAAATGATTGATATCGATAGTGTTATTCTATGTATTACCGAAGAATCATTATTTGATGTCAAAAGATACAATCTTAGTGAGTTGTTATTAGTTGGGATAACTATTTCCCATGCAACTATTGATAAGGCCAAGGTTAGTGAAAATGAGTTTAAGGATATGAAGAAAGAGATTGTGTTTCTTATAAGTCAATTGTATTATTACAATGAAGCCAAAGGAAAAACAAATAAGTTTATTGAGGAAGTCCTCAAAGAGAACACAATCAATGAGAGGATTAAAAAATACTTCATAGATAATGTAGTGGATTTACAAGAAGAAACTGTGAAGCTGCCCATTATGTATAGTAAAAATATCATATGGAGAGAGAAGCAGGCTGAAGCTCATGAACAAATTAGTTTCATCAAGGAAATTCAAAAGAGGCGTGACCATAAGGAGCATGCGATACAAATACCGAAAAAGAGTGAAATATCCAAAATTCAACAAGCATCAAGCTATTGGGATAATTTTTCCAAAGAATCATAGAGTCAAATCTAAGATGAATGACCAACTTGTCTTAAAATTTGGGATCTCTTCGAGGATGTCATGCCTAAGAGTGGGTGACCCAGGTTTGGTCCGCCATAAGGTTTTTGACCATTTGGAGAAGTATTAGAAGAATTCAAAGGGATCGTCAATAAATGGGAAGAAGATGACAAAAATATAACCTCATTTGAGCATGGTCATATTCAGAAATTTATAACTAGGGAAATCATAACAACCACTTGACTAGAGACAACTATGCAAAAAATAGAAAAATATACCAAGAGGTTTAAATTGGAAAATGACAGTTTAAGTTTTCCTAGAGAACAACACATGTTTCCTAAGTTAAGTCTATGCCAGGAATTGTGTGAACAATGGGGAAACTATGATTTTGACAATGCATGCATTGGGGTGCTCAATTCCCCTAAAGAATAATAACGTGCATTGCTTTTACTATTTTTTCTATTTTTTGATGTAATTTTGCTTATAAATTAGAAGATTGTCCTCTAGGAAAGGGTCTTTGGCTCTAAGGAGACTCTAGAAGGATTGTAGCAATGAATTGTTTCGAGATTATTTCATAAACGCTTTTCAGATTCAAGGGACGATTTTGTTTGCTAAAGATTTTTGTGCAACTATTCATTCTTATGGATTATTCTATTATTGGTTAAATGTCATAGGCATATAGTAAGGATTTGAATTCTATAAAAGTTATCTTGTATATGGAACACTATGAAATTACTTCTGAGTGTTCCTGATGACTCTAAAATATGTCTCTTAAAAGACAACTATTCTACGATTATGAATATTGGGGTTGGGTGGGGGTGGGGGGTAATATTAGAAAAAAAAAAATATGTTTTCTCTAATATTACCCGTTTTGTACTTGTGAAAAACCAATGCTATATACGCAGAAATACGAATTTGAAGATTGATTGGCTTCTTATAACATGCCTAATAAAAAAGACAACTTATCATATTCAAAAGAAAACTGAGTTATAGAAATGAAAACTGAAATTAAAGATAACTTCTTTGATTATATTTGGTTTGATTGCTGGTTATTATTTTCTTTGGGATGCAGCTTGTTCCCTCGTATTCTCTTCTTGTGAAACAAAATTCTACAATCATTTCATCAAACTTGAAAATAATTCCATTCAAATGCACACATATAACATTGTAAAACTAATCTGGTTGCAATGAAAACATGCATGTGTGAAGAAGATGTTTATAAACAAAAATATGCAAAGTATAAATTGAGTATTACAATTAACTTGAAATAAAAAAATATGGACAAAGTTATCTACAACAAACAAACTTAGCTATGTACCTCTTAAAGCTATCCCAACTCCAAAAAGTCTCTGTGAACAATACAACTCTCAACTACCAACTTGTCTTTAGTGTGCAGTTTC
>SNQJ01S0089400.1:17071-33226 GCA_010110895.2 Picea sitchensis
CTATTAGGTCTTCTTACATCCACCTTATTCTATTTTATTGAAAGGCCTTATTAATATTCACCTTTATTACATCTGAATACATTGATCTACCTATGTGCGGGTTAGGACCTTAACAGTCCCACTTTGAGAGAATAGAGGTGGTCTAATGAAAAAAATCCCGAATGTGAGAGTCGCGAAGTTAATCTGGGCCGTTGAGAGTAGAGGGACGCATGTCCATAGTTAAATGTCTATTGGGAAGTCTAGTTATTTAGCGGTATCAAAGTACAGACACAAGAGCATGCAAGTTTCACGAAGCTCCAAAAGGATGAAGCAAGTCCTGGCCATTGGCATTAGGTGCATGTAGTGATAGATAGAGTGTGGTACGAAGTTCGACACTCTGGAATATATGAGGAGTGTTTCACTTAGGGTCGAGAGCTCTCGAAGGCCCGAAGGCTAAATTTGATATCGATCACCCATTGCAGAGTGCACGTGAACCATTGATTATATTTCTCCATGTGTTCGAATTTTGAAACCCTAAAGGGAAGTGTGGTTCAAGGCGAGGAAACCTATGAATTCCAAAGTTACTAATTAACGTGAGCCATATATTTATGGATATACATGGACACACATCGACCATGGGATCTAAGGGGTATTGGGAGATAGGTGGTGGGAACTTCAAACTCTGGAGCTCCAGAAGGTTTGCAAAGTAGGTGAAGTTAGGCACCCCTAGAGGCTTCCAGTATTGGATTGATGTGGCATGCCGATGTCATCTAGGGTGACCTAGACCCCCTATCCTATATGTCACGTGTCACCTCTACCCTGTCGTGTATCACCCATAGAACTCACCACTTATTCCATTTGGAGGGAGGAGTATGAGGGACCCACTTGTATTCCCCCTCGTATCTAGTACAACACCATGTGCGAGAGTAGACCCTTCAGAAGTCTAGGACTTTGGGACTCTAGAGGTTTGGAGTGTGGTCTCGAGGATAAGTTGAAAGGCCCAAAGGCCAAATCCATGTGGAGATATTCCGGGCTCCTTCAAGAATTCGAGAGTTCACAACTTCGGGAGACTTGAGATGTTAGAAAGTATGCTCCAAAAGGGACAAACATCGGAGCTATGTGGCAACATTTCAGAAGTTTGAGACTTCAGGACTCCCAAGGACATGCGTGCCTGAGAGAAAATGGATGTTCAATGTCGAAGCATTGAACGCCAAACTCCCGTTCCATTTATGTGTCAAATAAGGATCAAATCTCGTTGTTGGATTGGTATGTGGATGGAATTCCAATGTGGATGTAGAATCTTGAGGATGGTATGAATGAGATGGATCCACGTGGACGCCACATGTCCCTCAACCAATGAATGACCGAAGAACTTTAGGAAGTCATGACTTGCAACCCAGAGATCGGATTTGAGCCTGGTAGCAGTCGTTAGAATGCTACAAGTGAGTAGAAGAGGATGAAGACCTCATATAGAGGATTCAATATGTTAAAGGAAAGCAAACTTTTGATACCCCATTCCTTAAAAATGTACTTAAGGGGTTGGGTGTGTTACAAATTGTTATCATAGGATGACAACAACACTTAGCCTTCTTGGGATCATGAATGATTCGTATAAAAATAATATTAGAGAAATTTTAGGGGTGAGACCCTGTCTTTCCCATTCCTAAGAGTCTTATTTTAACCTCTTTTGAAGAAAGGAATGAGGCATTCTATTGTTGATAGATGTTTTGGAAATTTGCATTGTATGTTGCTAATGTTTCCAAATAAAGAAGATGAAATCACTTTGCAATTTTACGTGATATTGTTAATTCATAAGATTAGGTTACCAAGGATAAGATGATATTATTGCGAATATTACTACCGAACGAAAATTATGTGCATATGTTCCTTGAGTAGAAGGATAGAGATTAAAATTCAGTTGGGATTTTACCCAATGATATTGAATCTTGCTAGTCTATCGCAAAGGGAGCCTATCATTTCTTTTGGGAAATGATAGCCAATACTACAGGAGTGGGATTATGTTGATCAACACTAATAGCAAGACTTGGATGTGAATGGATTGAAAGGATCCGTAGCAGTAATAATTATTGATTTAATGAAGGATTAAAACTTGTATATGTGTATGATCCATCACGATCAGAGGATTTATGGAAGTGGTAAGGTCAATTTACTTGACCTATACTGAATGAAAATTGTTGTTGGAATAACCCAGTAAGAAAGTAAAAAGGAACCCTATAGATTGAGAACAACCTTCATGAAGATAGAAGTGAAGTGACAAGAGCCACTTCAAAAGCTCGGGGCTGTGCTAGGGGAGTGTATATCCCTATTAACTTAAGGATGTGTCTAGGTAAGAGGAATGGGTCTGATGACCATTATCTGGAAAGGAAAATCATCTGAAACTCTCAGATTTCGAAGGCAATTGAGAAACAATTTTTTTAGCCGAGTACAGGAATTGTTGGGAAGGGTTTTTCTAATCAAGATGATAAACCAAGTTGTATAAATATGGAGTGATTGAGTGAGAAATCACCACATCCTCCCTTAATTGGTGGATAGGAAACTAATCTTCCATAATTCATGTGGGAGGAGGAGAGTGAGTTCCATCCTTGACTATTGTTGAACAACATAAAGAGTTCTAGGTCTGATGGTTAAGTCTGATCTACATTTGTAGCCTATCTTCTGTTTTAAATGAAAGTACAGAAAAACAACTAGAACCTCTACAAAAATTTAAAAAGAAAGGGATGGACCCTCTACCCAGTACTAATTATGGTCTAAAGATACTCTAGAGTTCTGTATTAAAATACTTAGTAAGTAACATACTTAGAAATTGTATTTGGGCTTTAAGGAAATAGTCTAAATGTTATTAGACATTAAAATTTATTATAAATGAGGTAAAATTGTTAATTAAATGATTGATCATGAATGTGATAAAGGAAGTGTTGGGGCACTTCTAGATTCCCAATGGGTCAGATTGACATCTAGTGGTGGATGGTATCCATATAGATATGGTTTGGTATACTTAAATTGTAGTGAGGAAAATCTAGAAAAGGATTTCCTTGATCGAAAGGTCTACTGATCAAGACCAGTTGGAAGCTAGAATGGTTGTTTTGTTACCTTGGGCATGGTTATAATTTTCTAGACTGTATTTATGAGTTGGGAAATGTTTTTTAGGATGTTGAGGCAAGAATTTTGTCTTGCTAGTTGTTATCGTATAGAAAGGGAAACATAGTTATGACTATGTCTGTTAAACATCTAGGTGGATACCATGTGAATGATTGCAACTTCTCAACTGGGAGGGAAGATCAATGTTGAGTATGTCTATGGAACGTGTCACGATAATGGCAGTAAGATATTGGGGGGAAGGATCTGGAAGTTTGATATGTCCATGAAGGACATGGAAAGGGTGAAAGCAATGAACTTGCATGATGAATGATTAGATATGTTTGTATATGCTTCAGTGCATGAATTTGATGCATTATGAGGTTACTTGATATGAACACTGATATTAAGGACAAATAGATATGAGTGATATTAAATGTGAAAGTGATGCATATGTATGATGCATGAAAAGATGTATGTGAGATGCAAAATTTACTTATGGTAAATACACATAGGCTTATGATTATGTAGGTGGTTAAGTGCATCCTGGATGTAAGTTAACAGGGAAAATGCGTGGATAAATAATCTGGATGCGTAAAAAAGATGCATGTCTATATTCCTTATGGAATACTTGGTAAACATATGAATCTAACTCAAGGTTGAAGCTATCACAGATAATTAAGGATATGCAATAAGGAAGTTGCATGATGAAGGAGTTCCTTGTGAAGGAACTACGTGAAGACTATGTCAGGAGAACAGAGTCACAAAATTAATGACTGTTGAGAATTGAGCATTGGGCTACAAGCCTATTTTGTATAACAATCCTGGATTAATTTCTAAAACAAAATATATGAGTGGAAAACTAACAAACGAATGTTTACCATTATGATAATGGTAATGTGAATAATCCACATGTACATAATTCATTACGAACCACAAGGTCTGTTGTTGGAGAATGTTAACATATTCAATAGGTTATGGTGAGCCTAACCAAGACTTCTCAAGGAACAGAGCATGGATCTCACAATACGAACTAGGTTTCACAAGCAACAAACAAAACAGGGGGAATACATTTCTCACTTTAAAAACTCTGAATTTCTTACACAGTTGTAGGTCTTGAAAGATCAGTTGTGGAAACTAGTACAATTGGTAAAAGGAAAATAAACCCTTGAGTATGATTAAATGAATGGGCTTGGTTAATTCGTGATAATTAAAGGCATTGAGGCCTAAGAAAATAACTCAGTTGGACAGAAAGTACAGGGCTGTGTAGAAGGAGTGGGATGAGGGAAGAGTTCCTTGACCCCTTCCTTGTTGGATATTGTATTTCTATGGTATGAGATATTGATTTACTAATAAAAGTAAATGTTTTGACATCATAGTGATGATGATTGTATTATTGTAGAAACAATTGAGAATCGTTTGTGTTTCACTCATGGAAACATCAAAGATAAGGTGATGAAGTGCATAAAGATAGGGTAGGACATATTTGAAAAATGTTTTATTGATTTGAAGGATATGATACAAGCATTTTTATCTACATGATGAGTAATATATTTGTGGTATATGTCATGTGTATAAATAAATTGGAGCTGTTGAGAAAGATAGTTTCCAATGATGGACAACCTCAAGAAGAGGACGATTATGAGAAGGTTGTCGTTAAAATATTGTTGAAGGGACTTTAAAAGTCACCATAGAGAACCATTAATGGGGTAATATTGGAGAGGGTGCTAGTAGCCAAAGCAGGTATAAAAATTTCCAGACCTATGTGGCATAAGGCATGAGGGAAGTTGGTAAGAATCCCTTCTGAAAATATTTCATTATATTAAATATATGCAAATAATTGTGAGTGGTTATTGTATGATATTGCTACCCAAGCGGGGTAAGATTCAGGAAAGAAGAATATGAACAATAGAGAGAGGAATTCTATGCCATTCAAGGATGATTTATAATACTTGCAATAATATGCATGAGTAAAGAGTACCATGGGTACAATGACCAATCCAGGGAGATTGGGAATAAAGGTGTTCATAGTTAGCACATTGCATGGAATTTCTTCAAGGAAATGCATGTTTGCATAGAGGGAAAACAATGGATTTTCCATTGAGGAATGAGGACCTTCCAATATTTGACTTAAATTTTGTAGTTGTTAAAGAAAATAAAATTTGGGTGGCCATGAGTGTTGGCACCCTGGTTACTAATGAATGAATAATGCTTGGGTGCATTCAAGAGAAACTTATAGTTTCATATGTGCTGATTTGGGATCATGATCAGCCTATAGTAGGAAGTACAGTCTTGCAGAAATAATGAATGAGAATGAATAATCCTTATGATGAAGAGGTTGGTTAATATATAACACACCATGGAAAAGTGCTTGTCATAAACTGTGGAAAACTTGAAATCAATGCAAGGGTGCATTGGGTGTGAATGTGGCCATGAATATTGACACATTGATTAAAGACATTTGATGTTTGAATTGCATTTGGAAAACTTTAGTATGTTGAAAGGATGCATATGTAAATAATGATATTTCCTTTTTCTTTTTATCCTTGAATAGATGAAAATAACTTGGATTGTTAATATGCATAGTTTTGAAAATAAAAAGTGCATGAAAACTAACAATTTGTTTGGCTGAGGGATGTTGAAATTGCAGGAAGAAAAGGGTCTTGGATATGGCAGTGTTGTAAGGCCATAAGGAAGAATAGTTTCCTACTAAGCCAAACTACTATGGGAAGAAAAAACTCCCATAGTTATGAATCTGGTTCATGTGTGGAACAGATCTAAAAAAAAAAATGTGGAATTTGGAAATCTGTGGGTGACAATTTTTCAAGAAACTTATGAATTTGAAATTGATGATAATATCTCATATTTTTTGTATACATGTGAAACAGGTGAGACAAAAAAGATCTGTCTCAGGAGGAAAGGTGAAGGTTGTCAAGATGGAAAGCATGAAAGAGGCTATTGATTGGGATAAGAGAACCCTGTGGTAAGCCATCATCACCTTAGAACATGTTTTGTTTTGGTAACACAAGCTAGAGGGACACCTTGACAAATAAATTCTGAGGGACACCTCGACTGTAATACTCAATGACGTCTCTGAAATTATTCTTGTGCGAGAAAGCCTTGACAAGGAAAGATGGATCACCCGAGGAACTGTATAACAGAGAAGGGGATGCTTGAGCCTAGGCCTGGAGGGTTAGTGATCGCAATGAAGAGAAGACTTTGATAATTCTCATACACTATTGATTGGGATCATGCACACAATGGGTATGTCTAGGAAAAATAGTAAGACAAAATAAGAACACAACCATGTGGATGAAAATCCACAAACTGCACAGATAAGTATTGTAATATATTATGGAAATTTTCTTCTTGAATTTTGCACAACAATAAAATGTTTTCACGTGAAATTGTGATTAATATGCTTTTTGTCCAATATTATTGAAGGCAGGTGACAAAGGCTAAGTGTTTGAAAGGATTTTACCCAAAACGAGGATCAAGATTTCTGAAGCAACTGGATAAAAAAGGAATGACAGGTGTTACTGAGAAAGAACATCGAGAACGATGTTCCTTTTAAGGGGGAGGGGATTGTAATACTTCTGTTTTCCCCATCTTGTAATTAATCATTAATTATGATCACCATGGCATGGCATGTGAACAATGTAAATGTATTGTTTTTTAGATTTCCAATAAATGACTATGGGGGTGAAGCCTCGAAGTACTGGCCATGATATCACTAGAGAAAAGAGTGAGGAAACTATGGAGAGGGTTCATTATGACAAAATGACCCCAAATTCTCTCCTTGCTGAAATAGTCATCCTCATCCCAATTCCAAGGAGGAAGTAGTTAAGGAAAGAAGTATCCTTGGTTGAACATTATTTAACCCCATGAATGGAAGCATGGAGGTTCTGGTTGGGGAGACAAAAAATTGTTAGCCCGAAGTACCACATAAGGCAGTTTTCCTGCAGGCCCAAACTGACCCACATTTCCTTCTCACAGAAGGAACATGATAGGTTCAAAACCTTACTAAGGAGGAGAAAGGCATGCAAGAACACATGTAAGGAAAAAAATACAAGACACACAGGAAGAGAAGAGGGAATGAATCTCTCTAGAGGAAAAAGGAGAACTAACAGATTGATAAGTTGTTCTAGTTACTGGATAATTTACAGGAGAACGCGACCCAAGTAGGAGACTGCAAGCTTGATACTAAGGAAGCATATGATAAACATCACAGAGACCATGATAAAGAAAGTACCTTTGAGAAATTGTGAAATTTCCCTAGGGATATCATGTCTTGGCACGGGGGTGGCCAGAGTGCTAAGAATGAATGCCTCTGAGCCTATGGTTAGGTGGAGAGGCTAACACCCATAGTCAGTTGGTCGGCTATCAAATATAATAGATAAGTGTTTCATTTAACATGTGCACTTAGATTGAAATGCATGTTTTGAATGTATGAGTTTACTTATCTTTGAGTTAATTGGGTACTGTTATGTTATCTACTTTCAGAGTTATATGCCTCTATTTTCATTTTATAGTTGAAGGAATGAACCTTTGACATTCTATAAGTTTCAAATTGTTTCTCTTCTGTAATTCTAGTGCAACGAATACACATATACCTTTCCAAGTATAAAATATTGAAGGAGAGACACGTGCATAGTGTGTAGAGACAACACTTATTGAAGTGTTGAAAGGTTCTCAATGCAAGTGAGAACAAGGAGTGCACGTGAGACTTTTCTAAGTCTCAAGATCAGGAAAGATAGTGATATTTAGGTCTCAAAAGGGAGGATTTTTTTATTTGGAGGACGAGAAGACGAGATCTATTCGAGAGAAACCAAATTATTTCATGATCATTGGGTCTGGAGAAGAAGGTTGAGTGTAGCCCCAGAATTTGATAAGGTTCCATATGACCCAGGGTTGGAAACCCCTCACTGAGCTTGAAGGAGTGAAGCTACTCTGGCTTTGGAACTCCAGGACATATGACCTCAAAATCCTTGAAAACAGGCGAAGGCTAGAGTTTCCATTTGATGAGGGGCATGGATATAGGAATCCAATGTGACTCACTCTCATCCATTATATCGAACCTAGTGAAGAGCTAGCGCTAAGTACTTTGACAAAGTACCACTTCAAGAGAATATAGGTGGTCTAATGCCAAAACTCATGAATGCCATAGTCATGAAGTTAATCTGGGTCGTTGAGAGTAGAGGGACTCATGTCCACAGATCAATGGCTATTCGGAAGTCCGGTTATCTGGAGGTATCAAACTACAAACAGAAGAGCGTGAAAGTTTCTCGAAGCTACGAAGGTTGGAGAAAGTCTTGTCCATTGGCGTCAAGTGCACGTGGCAACAAATCAAATGTGGACCAGAGTTCGAAACTCTGGAATATCTGAGTTTTGCACTTTGGGTCAAGAGCTCCCGAAGGCTGAAGTAGATCTCAACCTCCCATTGTAGAGTGTGCATGTACTGTTGATCATATTTCTTCTCATGTTCAAAGTTCATTACTCCGGAGGTAAGTGTGGTTCACGGCGAGGAAACCTCCAGATGTTGAAGTTATGAATTAACGTGAGTTGTAGATTCGTGGATCTACATGGACACACCTTGACCATGGGATCTAAGTGGTATTTGGAGATAGTTGGCATGAACTTCAAACTTCAGAGATCCAGGAGGTTTGGAAAGAAGGTGAAGCTAGGGACCCCCGGAGGCTACTAGTCTCAAATTGACGTGGCACGCTGACATCATTTAGGTTGATGTGGACCCTCTGTCTTATATTCCACATGTCACCTCCTCCCTGTCGGGTATCACACCTGCTTCTCACCACTTATTCCATTTGGCAGGAGGAGTATGAGGGACCCACATGTATTATCCATTGTATTTAGTATAACACCATGTACGAGAGTGCAAACTTTGGGAGTCTGTGACTTAGGGAATCTAGAGGTTTGGATTGTGGTGTCAAGGATAATTTGAAAGGCCCGAAGGCCAGAGCCACGTGGAGAAATTTCTATCTCTTTCAAGAATTTGGGAGTTTGGAACTCTGGGAGACTTGAGATGTTAGAAAGTATGCTACAAAATGGTTGAAGGCCATAGATATGTGGAAAGATTTCAGAAGTTTTGGACTTCAGGAATCCCAAGGACATGCGTTCCTAAGAGAAAAGGGATGTTCAACGTCGAATGTCGAACTCCCCTACAAATTATGTGTCAAATGAAGATCAAATCCCACTGTTGGATTGGATGGTGGAGACATGGGCACAATGTGTAGATCAAAAGTCTCTCGTGCACTCCTTGTGTAGAGGGAGAACAAGGAGTGCACGAGAGACTTTTCTGAGTCTCAAGATCAGGAAAGATAGTGATATTTAAGTCTTGAAAGGGAGGATTTTTTTATTTGGAGGACGAGCGGACGAGATCTATTGGGAAGAAACCAAATTATTTCATGATTGTTGGGTCTGGAGAAGAACGTTGAGTGTAGCCACAAAATTTGATAAGGTTCCATATGACCCAGGGTTGGAAACCCCTCACTAAGCCTAAAGGAGTGAAGCTACTCTGGCTTTGGAACTCCAGGACACATGACTTCAAAACCCTCGAAAACAAGCGAAGGATAGAGTTGTGAATTGATGAGGGCCATGGATATAAGAATCCAGTGAGACTCACTCTCAACCATTATATCAAACCTGGTGAAGAGCTAGCGCTAAGTACTTCGACAAAGTACCACTTCGGGAGAATAGAGGTGGTCTAATGCCAAAACTCATGAATTCCATAGTCACGAAGTTAATCTGGGTCATTGAGAGTAGAGGGACTCATTTCCACTGATCAATGGTTATTCGGAAGTCCGGTTATCTAGATATATCAAAGTAAAAACACAAGAGCGTGAAAGTTTCTCGAAGGTACGAAGGCTGGAGCAATTCTTGGTCATTGGCGTCATGTGCACATGGAAACAAATCGAGTGTGCCCCAGAGTTTAGAACTCTAGAATATCTAAGGAGTTTTGTGCTTTGGGTCGAGAGCTCCCGAAGATCGAAGTAGATCTTGACTTCCCATTGTAGAGTTCACATGGACCGTTGATCATAGTTCTTCGCATGTTCAGAGTTCGTTACTCTGGAGGTAAGTGTGGATCAAGGTGACGAAACCTCCAGACGTTGAAGTTACGACTTAACGTGAGTTGTATATTCATGGATCTACATGGAAACACCTTGACCATGGGATCTAAGTGGTATTTGGAGATCAATGGCATCAACTTCAAACTTCATAGATCCAGAAGGTTTGGAAAGAAGGTGAAGCTAGGGACTGCCGGAGGCTTCTAGTCTCGGATTGATGTGGCACACCGAAATCATTTAGGTTGATGTGGACCCCCTGTACTATATGCCACATGTCACCTCCTCCCTTTTGGGTATCACACCTGGCACTCACCTCTTAGTCCAATTGGCGAGAGGAGTATGAGGTACCCACATGTATTCTCCATCATATCTAGAATAACACCATGTGTGAGAGTGAAACCTTTAGGAGTCTGAGGCTTAGGGACTCTAGAGGTTTGGAGTGTGGTGTTGAGGATAATTTGAAAGGCATGAAGGTTGGAGCCACATGGAGATATTCCTATCTCTTTCGGGAATTTGGGAGTTCAGAACTCTGGGAGAGTTGAGATGTTACAAAGTATGCTACAAAAGGGTCAAAGGCTAGAGATACGTGGAAAAATTTCAAAAGTTATGGACTTCAGGAATCCCTAGGACATGTGTTACTAAGAGAAAAGGGATGTTCAGCGTCAAATGTCGAACTCCCCTACAACTTATGTCTCAAATGAAGATCAAATCCCACTGTTGGATTGGACGATGGATAAACTTCCACTGTGGATGTAAAATATTGAGGATGGTATGAATGAGATGGATCCATGTGGATGCCACATGGCCCTCAACCAATGAACGCCTGAAGAACTTTGGGAAGCCATGAATTTCAACCCAGAACCTGGATTTGATCCTGGTAGAAGTTGTTAGAATTCTACGAGTGAGTAGAATATGATGAAGACCTCAGACAAAGGATTTGATATGTTTAAGGAAAGTGAAATTTGGATGCCCCATTCCTTAAAAAGGTACTTAAGGGGTTCGATGTGTTATAGTAAGTTTGTTGAGGGAATGAAAATTAGGACACATGCACCAAGCACCTTTCTTCTCGAGTACCATGACTACAAGGGAATAATAGGGGTTGGTAGTAGGATAGATAACACCCTCTTTTATCAACTCTTGGAATTTTTTCTCAATTTAATTTTTATGAGAACAGGGATGAAGATAAGGGAGAACATTGGGAGGAATAATTTCTAGGATTAAAGGAATGGTCATGGCCACCATGGGAGGGGGAAAGTCCCCGGGGAGTTTTGAAAATATCATTGTGTTGGGAAATGATAGATTGGAGGTGGGGGTGCAAAGAGGGTGTCTCAACTGCTTGAAGGGAATGGAATTAGGAAATGATGCCAGAATGACCTTTTTTGAGTAACTTTTCCATGTGGTTGGAACTAATAATCTCTGAAGATCTCATTGTAATGCCTTGGAATTTATATTGTTCTCCCTCTTCCTAGAATTGCATGGTTAAACCTTTAAAATCCATGGTGATGGGGCCAAGAGTGTGTGGCTATTCAACACAAAGCACAATGTCACAACCACCCATGTCAATTAAAAACATGTAAGATTTCAAGCGATACTAACCAATTTATAGGAGCACATTTTTCACAATGACCCCCACATTTCATGGAACCACCATTGGAAGTCATGATTTGAAAATTGTTGACTTCACAGACATAACAATTGATTTCTTTGGCAAGGTGGTGATGAATGAAATTATGAGTGTTGTCACTGTCAACTAGGATAATGAATTTCATGTTCTTGATGTAGAAAATTAACGTGAGGTTTTGGGGAGCATAAAATCCAATGAGATAATTCAACGAGATTAGTGGTTCAACTGAGGGAGGATCATGGCATGGATTAATATCATCTACTTGGGGTAGTGTTTCCTTAGGTGAAACCTAAACATGTTCATCAAAAATATCCTCCAAAATGGCCATAAAATTTGTATGTTCTTTACACTTGTTCCCTAGAAAGTATTTATCATCAAAATTATAAAAAATACACTTGAGTCAACATTCAACAATTTCCTCCCATCTTAATTTTTGGACCTTGAGAGGGGTGGACTAAGGGGCAGGATTGGGGTGTCTAGTGCAGGGAATAAAAATGAGTTTTCTTCTTTGGGAAAAGATGAGTTGTTTTCCTCCTTAACATGTTTAGTTGATTCCAGCCAAGTATGGGGGAGAGCCATGAGGACCTAGGCTCATATTTCATCCTCAAGGCCACTAATAAATCATTCTAGGAAGAAGGAATATGTCATGCCATCAATTCATAAATACAAGTGCTCAAAGGAAGTGATAAAATATTCCACTATTCCATATAGTTTCAACTTGGTCAAATGAACTAAATGCTGGGTGTATGTGTCAAATCGTTCATACAGATCGAGAAATTGTTTCCAAGAAACATACCATGATGTTTATTTCTACACCATTGCCACTATTTCCATTCTTTCGGATCCAAATAGAGAACACCGTAATGAATCTTGGTCAACCCATCAGCAATTCCATGCATGGAAAATAAATTTTTCATCTAAGTGACCTAGGATGTTGGATTCAAGCCATCAAGTTTGTTCACCATAACTCTAGGAAGATGGGTTTCACGATGTAGGTATTTGGAATGAGAGTAAAGATGGGGAGGATTCAACACCTTTGACATGGAGGGGTGAGTTAGAGGAGTAAGGAACCTAGGATTGGTTCATGAATTGTTTGAGAGTGGATGGAGTTCATCAATTCAACTATTAATCTATTTCACTTTGGAATCAACAATTAAAATGTAAGAATTTGGTCTCTGATTGGTTTCTTCTTGTCGATTGGGATCCATTGGGGGATGAGGGGTGGGTCCGTGGATAAAAAATAAGATAAGTGATATATACCACTATGATAAGGGAAACCATAGGAAACCAATGGAGTAAGTGGGAAATAAGGGATTCGAGAAGGGGTTGGCTCCATGGGAAAAAACAAGATTAAAAATGATAGGTATCGTGACTATTAGGGTGAAAAGGGGAATTGAATGGTATATGTTTCAAATAAGGGTGCAACCATGACCTAGTTTTTTATTTTTACTCCTGCAGAGTTATACGACCTGAATAATACTGCATTGTTGAAATGACCAAATTCTTAATATGAAAAAATGTGTAGTAATTTCTAAACTAGCAAGGTTGTGCAACCAAAATATCTGTTTTGTTCCTTGTCCGGTATGTTCCCCTCGGTTAGGGTTTTCAAGGTGCCTCTGGAAAATGGTGTTCCATATGCTATATCTATCTGATATATGTCTGGAGTTGAACAATGGTATCTGACCCAATATCCCAACGAGCCAACTAAATCATATCGAATGTACCCTTAGTTTTACTACCCAGTTGCCCAGGTACTAGAGAGTATCTTTCCCAGTGTTGTTCTCGGTGTCACTACAATAGTCAGGTGGTTTATCGAGTGATCCAGGGATGGTTTTAGGATACCTAGGGGACTTCTGATATACATTACATTACGTGGGAGTGATGGGAATGTAGACATTTTTTCTGATGCAGTACAACTTGAAGGATACAACCAAGTGTTATAAAGGTTTAGAACAAGGTGAAACATTGGATTCTAGACAACCCCATGAAATTGTATGTATTTCCGGTGTGTATTCTTCCCCACCGTAGTCTTACCTCATGTATGATAGGTCTTTTTTCTTTAAAGACACTGACAATACATGTCTCTACCCCGAAAAAACAAATTACCATGTTTTCCGCAAAGGAAAGTGCTATGATACCACTTGTTAGGTACAAGATCTCTTATATTAAGCACAAAAAGGAAACACTATATAAAATACCAATGAAACAACAAAATGAAGAGAACCACAACACAAAAAATGATACCTTTATTAATAGAAATCAATGTTCACTTTCATCTTTGAGGGGACAACATCTAGCACAACAATGCTCTATTACAATACTTCTCAAGACAAGACTTTCTCATTCCTTCTACACCTATTCAAACTAAATTTGTCTTCAAAATAAAAATATAGAGGAATATATTTAAAGAATCAAAAGATTGTATTGAGTCTTCTTACATTAGACCTGTTCACATTATTAACTATGCCTTTTCTACTAATATTGGTGTTTATTACATGGAAAACATATTATTGTATCTACATGATCCTAGTTTAGGGAGGTTAGGTCTCTAACATATTGTGTTCTATAACTGGAAATCATTACCTAAGATTTATCAATTGAATAAATAATATATTTCTCATACTATCTCCATAATGTGTTATTCACTTGTAAAAATGGACCAAGATGCAATAAAGTCTTTTTTGCATTCACAAGGCCATCAATACCACACAAATTGATCATGTTCAAAATTTCTTGATGCAATAATATTTTTTGTATAGTTGACACTTAATGTAGATAAAATAATACATGATCTAGTATATCCATGGCATGGGATCATTACCATCAAAATTCCTCATATTGATATTTGGAATGAAAAAGTTACTTGGTTTAGAACTAAAACCATGATTCCATGGATCTTGGTGTGATGAATGACCAAGTATTTGTGAATTAATCCTCTTGTTGTATATATGTTTTATTTTGTTCTTAATACATGACTAGAATTAGATCATGTTTTCCTCCTTAACCTCTTATTGACAAGGACACCTTATGGTAAATATTTTTAATAATTTTTCACAATTCCCTCCTTAATTTCTTCTAAATTTTCTTTGAGTGTGAACATTTATCTTGAGACCATCTACCATATATTCCAAATCATCTTTTCTTTCCATGTTTGAGATAAAATCATCTTAAGAATACTTACCATATTTAGGATATCAACCTTCTTTTCCATTGTAGTTTCTATGATTTCTATGTTCTCTTGCAACTTGGACACTCTAAATTCCACATCTTCATTCTCTTCTTATGTCAAGGTCGATACTAGGAGACATTACATGAATCACATTCAATTACTATGTCTAGGAAATATGGCTTAAGACATTTCCCTATCTTATGGGAAAGGGAGTGTTAGTATCTATAGTTGTCTAATATACAATTGGAATTCCAACAATATTAATTGATCAGTTTTTTATGGTGTTGAATAAGGAGGATGGATCATTCCCTTGTTAGCACTACTTAATTCTCATTTACATCAGATTAACCTCTCCATGTGATGTGCTTGGTTTACTATATATACAAGTGGTATAAATTAGATATAAGTATGGTCTTAGGTATGCCTATTAGGCTTCCAACATACCCTATGTTATGTGCAAGATCAAACATGTATATAGACTCTGTCTAATTCATTACTACTCTCTAGGTACCAATGAAGGTTTACAAATGGAATCATATGATGAAAACACCTATATTATATGGGTGTATGCTTCCTAAGTGTAGTTTTACCCATGGAATGATAGATATATTTTCATAAATTTTGTTACATGTCTCTGATAAAAAAATACTTGGTGAAAAACAAAGACAAAAAAATATAAATTGGGATCTCCTCAAAACCTTTGTAAATAACTAATCCATAATTGATCATTATATAATTTTTCGTATATCTTGGTACTTTTTGGGTGAAAATTTTGGATTAATTTTCTTTCAAGGCCCATTTTAGTGGTAGGTCCCAATTCAAATATTTAGGTTTTGGAACCTTGCAGAGTCAAATTGTGGCATAAAATGACACTTTGGGGGGTCAAAATTTTGAAATTAATATCCCATTCCCTATACATTGTTACACACCAAGATATTTTCAATGGTGTGAAAATCACCTCAATCAAAGTTTGTATGAAGAAGTTATCCCTTCTGCAAGTTGACCTGCCTTGTTGACCACCATGGTATCTAGTGGATGCCACATAAACCCTCATTGCTGACACATGTGTTGGTCACTATAATTGCTTAATTAATTTTAAATAACCAAGTAAAACATAAATTATCAACCCAGGGAAGTATTTTATTTCAAAGATAGCCACGCACTGTATATGCTCAATTCCAAAAGCAGCTTAGTGTTGTAGTAAA
>SNQJ01S0089401.1:0-16211 GCA_010110895.2 Picea sitchensis
AAGAAGGCATGAGGAGAACTATATGATGCACAATTTGGAGTTGTTAGACATTGTTTATACCTTGAGAGTTTGGAGACACTACCTGATTGGATGGAAATTTGAACTAAAAATGGACCAATTTGGTTTACAACACATTTTTACACAAAGCGACTTGAACGCGCGACAAAGGCATTGGTCAGAACTGCTTAGCAAGTACAATTTCGAGATCACCTACATAAAATGAACAATGAAAAAAGTGGATGATGTGTTGAGTCAGAGACCACGCATATTTTCGGTGATACCTCTTCAGACGAATCTATGTGAAAATATTCTAACTTTACAGCGCGACGATGACTGGTATAAATAGGTTAAGGAATTTATCAGAAAAAACACCATGATGGTACCAAAATTTGAGGGTTTTACTGTGGAGAATGATGGATTAATGAGATATAATAACTGGATTTACGTACCGCCCAACGATGAGTTGAGAAGTTTGATCTTAAACAAATCCCATATAGAAGTGCACATGGCTCATCCAAGAGTCATAAAGATGAGGGAAGACCTTAAACCCTTATTATTCTGGAAGGGAATGAAGGCGTACATAGTGAACTATGTGGCAAGATGTCTAGAATGTCAACAAGTGAAGGCTGAACATAGACATCCAACAGGATTACTACAACCACACGCTATTCCAGAATCAAAATGGGAGGTCATTTCGATGGATTTCATTGTTGGATTTCCGCTAACGGAAAGGAGGAACGACTCGATATTTTAGGCACGACTCGATATGATCCCTAACATAGTTAGATTTTTCATCGGCGAGATTGTGAGGTTGCATGGCATGCCTAAGAGGATCATATCCGATCAAGGATCGATGTTTACATGACGATTTTGGACTAGTTTCCAAGAGGCCTTGGGAACCCAAATTAACTTTAGTACCACATATCACTCGGAGACAGACGGGAAAACAAAATGAACGAACCAAATCTTGGAAGATATGTTGCATATGTACGTGAAGGAACAACATAAGCGTTGGGAAGAGTTATTTCTACTGGTAGAGTTTGCATACAACAATAGTTATCAAAGCACCATTAAGATGGTGCCATTCTAGTTTCTTTATGGGCGACCATGTTAGACGCCTTTGAGTTGGGATCGGATTGAGGATAGGGTCCTAGTAGGACCATAAGAGATCCAAGAAATGGAAGAGAAAGAACAAATTATCAGACAAAGGATAAAGGAAGCACAATATTGACAAAAGATTTATGTTGATGCGCATTGTGTCGACTGTAGTTATGAAGTTGGAGATCGAGTATTTTTGTGGGTGAAACCACACATGAGTTCAATCAAGTTTGGAAAGGGTGCTAAACTCTCTCCTAGGTTCATGGGACCTTTCGAGGTTGTGGAAAGGAAGGGGCCTGTGGCATATCGACTAGCCTTGCCTGATTCTTTGAGGCGTATGCATGATGTTTTTCATGTATTTGTTTGAGATATTATGTTAGTGATCCTACACATGTGATTGACATGAGTTACTTGTAGGTATCATATGAGGGTGTTCTCATGGAAGAGCCAATCTGCATTATGGACCATAGCATTCGGTAGCTACGACGTCAAATAGTTGATCAGGTCAAGGTCTAGTGGGACAATTATAGTCCTCACTCGGCTACCTGGGAGGACACATCTAATATGCATCAACAGTTTCCATTTTTGTTTGATAGCTAGACATTAGATATTGTCAGATCTTTTATTTTTCTTCCCTTATATACTGTGAAACTTTGGGAAGAAGTTTAAAAAAAGAGGGGGTGTATGTAACATCCTTCTCTTGCGCACACCTGATCCGAATTATTCTTTGAGGAAACTTGTGTGCAAGTGATCCGGTTCATTATATGATTGATTGTTCACTTATGGATTATGATGATGTTGTGGATATGATGATATGTTATTTGATTATATATGTGTCGACATGTGCTATTGAATAGTTTCTTCTAAGTGTGCAGGGATCTTGATAGATTGAGGATGTTGATGGCATCGATGGACCTCCTTGGACTCCGGATAGAGTCAGGGAGTGGACTGTAATGGTTTGAGTATTTCTATTATTTCATATGTGACATATGACTGGTATATTATGATGTTGTTTTTGGATCGCTGACATGTTTCATTGACGGATGCAGGCTGGCGATAGTTTGCTAATCAGAATCACATTTGGATTAAAGGGGCCATGCACGACAACCAGAGATATTAAGGGAGAGGTGTGTCAGAATCCCTTCCACAACCTACTAGCACTCCCACCATAGCTCGAACTGTAGGTTAGCGATTACCTAGTTCGAGATATTCATGATGTCGTGAGGGCAGACTGAGACAGTCACTCACGAAGATTCTAAGGGGCACGCAATAAGGCATGGTCCTTATTCCTTTGAGGCCCTTAGTCTCCCACATGGTTTCCTGATGGAGTATTGACTTCAAGGGTTCGATGTCTACCAAAATCAGTCATAAGGCGAGTGACACCCTTGGAGCACGTAGTGTGTTTTGAAGGGAACACCGCAAAAATTAAACTTGAATGAAGGCGAGTGACACCCTTCGAGGATGTAGTGCATCTTGAAGGGCATGTCGCAGTTTTAAAATTGGTGAGTCAATGAACCTAGGTACCTAGAAAACAATATCTCATTTTGACCTGGTCAACCTTAAGATAATTGTTGCAAGAGTAAAGTTTAAAAGTTATAAAATTTCCCTTAAAAACAATTTTACTAAGCCTAGTTGAATTTAAAGCCTAGGTCTAAGTAGGACACGAGAACTAAAAATTAATTAAGAAAGTAATAAAGGGGTGATGAAGAAAAATGGGGGGTAAAAATTAATGGAGAATCAAATTATTTAAAAGATTAATTGTTGTTTATGTGCAAAACTTGTTAAATTCGAACTTAGACAAAAAGGGGAAATTAATTGCAAAAGGGATGTGGAAGATAGAAGGAATCTAGTATAGAGAACTTTCCTAAAATGAACTCAACTAAGCTTTAAGAAAGACGTCAGTCATTAAGGGAATGTGAGGGAATAAAGGGACATCAAGGAGAGTTTTTAGGAACACTTTTAGGTGGGTGAGGGAAATTGGCAATTTAATTTAATCAATTAAATGAATTTCTGGTGAAACTAAAGGATCGAGTGACAACTAGTGGAAGGGGGAGATTTTTCCTAATAAAAATTTAATAAAAATAATGTAATGTGTATTTTGGAAACTAGTCACTAAGAAAAATATATAAAACAAATGGCAGAGGATGAGAATGGATCACGTCTGGTATGCGTAAGGTTATGCTGCCGGATTTTGCTCTTGACTGATTTTTCTTGTGCGTGTTGGGATATCCAGATCGAATAGAGAGTGGTAGCTCGACCTTACGAGGCAAACTGGGAGCTAGATTTCTCAGGTTGTGTGTGCATTTCCCCTTTTCGGCTTGGGGAGCTTAGGGGGAAGAAGAGTACCCCTATCGTTGGTTGGGAGGTACCAGTGAGGTCTCAATGGTTAGCAAGTAGGAGTTGGACGGAGCACAAGCACAGTGCAACCACTTCAGATTATGTGCCTTCGGTTACGGTACTTTTAATTGTGTTAAATTTATGTTTTATTTTGCATTTAATCTCGTCAAAAAATTGTGAAATTTGGTGTTAAATTTTTGTTTTATTYTGCATTAATCTCGTAAAAAAAATTGTGAAATTCGTGGTTTAAATTCTGTTCGATTCTATGTTTATTCTCGTCAAGATTGGTATTTGAAAATAAGTTAAAATTTTGTACATGGCTTTCTTATTGTTGGAAACTGTGAAGGAATTCTAAAATGAGTTGGGCGAGTTCTTTTTGAGATTGTGTGACTTATATTAAAATGTTAGAATGATTTCCATCACAATTTTTATTTGAATCAAGGAAATTTTCTTATCACTTTCTACCATTTAAAAATCCTTGGAATCTCCGTTGGTTGCTGCAAGTTTTGATAAGTACATTACTATTACTAATAGATTTTTATGCATAATATCCTTGGATTTTTATGCAAGTTTATGCATAATTTTCTCATCACTTTCTTCCATTTCAAAATCTTTTAATGCTTTCTATTTTTGATCTTACCCGAAATTATCCAACCTGACAAACGTTAAATTCTTCTTAAATACTTGTTGCTCCAAGCTTAGGCGAAATGTTCGACTCCACCGATATACTTGTTGTTCCAAACATAAGAGAATCGCAGCTGCATTGAACGCACTAAAGCTATTAACATCAGGTCACAAATAAAAAGGAAATAATTTTACCGAACTACTTTAGTGGCTCAATGTTGCTCATCA
Source organism: Picea sitchensis (assembly GCA_010110895.2). NCBI lineage: Eukaryota > Viridiplantae > Streptophyta > Pinopsida > Pinales > Pinaceae > Picea > Picea sitchensis. The sequence continues at coordinate 4,288 of SNQJ01S0089401.1, forward strand.
GGAATCATCACCAATAAATAAGTTAACCCACATTCAATGACGAATACATCATTGTCGTATCATGCAAAATAATTTGATTAAAAACTACATCCACTGGTTTGTGGTTGACAAATTTGGTTGTGCTGAGGCCTTATCGAATCCATTTTACCACCTTCGTCTGAACCGTCCATGAAATCCAAGTACTTAATGATGAATGAAAGTTGGGAGGGTAGTCATTTGTGCAATTGTATGATGGTTATAGAATTTTTGGATCTCTTACGCAAATGGATTGTATGCTTAAAGATAGTGAAAGATTTTAGATTTCCTTAGCGCCTTGTAATCATTGTTAAGTATGATCAATTTTGAGATTAGATTCTTTTGCGTCTTGAAAATAAAAGGGCTTGGGTGCTCTTGCGCAATAGATGACGTGGACGTAGATTCAATTCATTTCTAGCATGCATGAAAATTAATGTATGAATGATAGTTTTAGATGTTAGTTTTTAGTTTAGTTTAGTTATTTCTGAATGACGGTTTTAAACTCAGTTATCTCTTGCGCGCTTGAAAATTTAAGGTTTGAATGAAGTATTGTATAATGTTTAGATTTCTTTGTTTGCGCGTGTTGGAATGTCACTATAATGATTGGTTGTTGGTTATTTATTTCTTGCGCCATGAAAAATGTATTGTAACGAATGATTGTTTGATATTATACTTCTCGCTCACCATGGAAGTTTATGTTACTTTGTGTCATCTTTCATTGTGATGTCGTCGAGTTGAGTTGCTTGCGCCATGAAAAATGTATTGTAACGAATGATTGTTGATATTATAATTCTCGCTCACCATGGAAGTTTATGTTACTTTGTGTCATCTTTCATCAGATGTTTGTTTATTTTGTGGATTTCTACTTGTTGATACTTTATTTCAGAATGCAATTTTTACCTAATTATTGTCACTTTGTTGTCGTAACGGTGAAGTCGTTACAATTTTAAAAAGCGTTATAACTTTATACATTAAAAGAATTATATATAATTATATAATTATATATAAATAATTGTAATGGAGTATAAAATGATTAAACATTAAAAATAAAGACATATATAATTTTAAAGCGTATTAGAACTTTATAAAAAAGTATTGTAAATTGAAGCATTGAATTAAACATAATAAAATTATATATATTTATATATGTATAAATGCTTATATAATGGACTATAAAAAAATACAAAATAAAAAAAAAAAAAAAAAAAAAAAAAAAAAAAAAAAAAAAAAAAAAAAAAAAATATAATAATATGAAATATATAAGATAGGATAATTAAGTGGCAATGATATAATATATATTATAATAAGATATATTATATTATGTCATTGGTAATATGGCATTATATTAGTGAGTAAAGCATAAATGTAATAAATCTACTAGTTATAAAAGTGTGCATATATGGAATATAACATGGACAAATAGTGCTATATATTGTCTCTTTAGTAAGACTAAAATTATGGCTGATGGGGAATATTGGTCAAACATTCTGTAGCTGGCATACCGATCAGGAAGTAACATTAATCTGGGTTGCCTTTTACATTTTAAAATAAATCTCCATCCTTTAAAAAAATCATCTCTGAAGATGGAATAATATAAAAAATATAAATTATTAAGTAATGTAAATATCAAAATACATAGATAAAAATAAAAATAATTTTTTTTTTATATATATATAAAAGTTGTTGTTGTTTATTGAAATTTTTTGAATAGGAAGGAAGCATATAAAAAGTATAAATAAAGTGATGAAAAATAAAATGAATTCACACATAAATGTAAAATATGGTTGTTGAAATTAATAGTAATAGGATAAAATAATGTACAATAGTAATGATCATGGATTATAATAATAATAATCTTTTAAGAGGATAATTGGCAAGCAATAACATAATAGCGCCATGCTGATCGATATGGTAAAGGAGACAACAAAATATCTAGAGAAAATAATCAAGTTAAAGAAATCAAGTTAAAGAGACTATAAGTAAAAAATGAATGTGCACAAAGGTGCAAAATAAAAGTTGTGAATTAAGAGGGAGCATATGATACAATACAAAGTGGCACTAGAATTTATAATAATACACAATGATAATAGAGTTGAACAATATAAGTATATATGCAATGATATAATACAAAGATGCGTGCATTCTAGAGAGTTGTAGTAATAAGCATAATAAAAGGGTCTTAGATGAAGGTGTAATGGATATACATGAAGGGGTTTTAGAGGAAGGTATAGTGACATACATTAAGAGCGATAAAGTAGTGAATTCATTAGATATCAAAGAAATAGAGTGAATATAATAGCAATATAATGTGAATGGTAAATAAGTTTATGATCAAACAAAGGAGCAATAAAGAGTGTTATAAGTGGTTGTAAATGATTGGCAATTATACTTACAACTAAAACTAAAGTATTTACATAGTAAATGTAACATGACAATAATAAATGGTAAGAAATATAGATAAAAATATAATTGTGATAATTGTTGGATCAAATTAATGTCTAATAATGATAAGGTAGCAATAGTTAATGTTATTAATAATGATAAGGTAGTAATAGTTAATGTTATTGGTAACGAAGAAAGGAAAAGTAAGTATAAAGTTATAAATGTTTCATTTCTGTTAAAATGTTATAATTGAAGGATTTTTTTAATATTGTAAATAGTTGATTTATTCATTATGAAGTTAATTGCATTGTTGATTAGATTGGAAGCATACAAAAATAACATTAGATGTTTTGATTATTTTCATTAGTACACACATGAGCTATGTATGCGTCAACTACAGATACATGCCTTGTGTGTGTATAGTAGTATTTATGAATGTATTAAATTAAAGATGTTTGATTATCCGAGCTACATGTATAAACCCTGCTATACTTATTAATTTAGTAAATTATCGGAGTTTATGATATCAATTAAGTGAAATGAATAAAGTAGGCATGATTTTCTATCTAGGAAGACATATAGTAGTTGTGTTATGATTATTTTTCTTTCTACCTATATTGTGAATGACCATAAATTTGGGATGAAGTTTCTTGAAGGGTGGGTGTATGTAACACCCCAAAATTGATTAAATTAATTAAGTTGATTAATGTAATTAAGTTGGTTAATATAATTAGTTTATTAAATTTAGATTTAATGTTATTGTTTAATTAACTGATTAATTCAGACTTAGTATTAATTATTAAATTAATTGATAACTTCGATTCACACACACACACATAGGTGTGTGTGTGTGTGGATCTAGCCTAGGAGGTTGGGAGGAATAATTGTTACCCTCCCCACCCAGGTTCAAATCCTTGGAGTGATACGTTGTGCCCTTAATGGGTCTATAAGTTGTTGTTGTTGTTTAGCACCCACTATTCTGAAAAAGGAAGAGGAAATAGTGTGAGAAGAATTTTTGGGACTTAAATTGTGATTTTGGACATTGGGTTGATGAACATATTGGAGATACTAGTGGGTTGTGATTTCTAGGACTTTGGGAATGGAGGGCCGGGAAAATTGGCTTCCTGGAGCTAGGGATCCAACAAGGATATTCCTAGTTGGTTGGGAGGATACAAAAATCAAGTTTTGGGTAGTTGACAGTTGATAGGGAACATAAAGCAACATGCATCTTATAAGATATGTTGTAATTGATATCTAATAAGATATTAGATCTTGAAATGTTCACATAAAACAAAAAAATTCATAGTTGATATCTAATAAGATCTTAGATCTTGAAATTATCACATAGAACAATGAAATTCATAAAATTATAATAAAACTAACAGAGGGAATCATAAAACATTTATCTTATTTAATGTCCAAACTTATTACAAGAATTTAATAGTCATATAAGGACCTGGGATGGTTTTCCCAGATTCCACCAAGCATGGTTCAGTTACAAGTTAAGTTAAAACCAACATATAGATCTTACCATTCCCTTTTTATAAGTTTTTAAGGTGAATCTAGATACTCAGATTTGGATTGACATTTCCACGTTTCATCTTAAATAACGTTAAAATTTGATCGGGTGATTTATAAAATTAATTTTTGACCATTCATCGGTGTTCTAAAAATAATTTCCCTTGGTATATAAACCATCTAGTACCCTCAATATCCGTTCCCTATTCTCATCGACGATTGACTGATTCTTCCCATCGGGCCTTGAAAATATAGTTCATCGGTGATTTGGACCAATTATCCCATCGACCCATCGACACCTCTATCGATTTTTTCATTGGTGTGTTGATCAATTTTCCCATTGGTGGAATGACTGGTCAAAATGAGTTCATTGACAATTTTGGGTCAATTGGTCATCGACATTTTCAAGCCAATTGGTCATTTTAGGCTGATTCTTTTCCATCAACGATTGAATGATTCTATTTCATTAACACTTCTCTAATTGTGTCATTGGCGACTTCAAATGATTCACCATCAGAACTTTTGGGTTGATTCACCCATCGACACCTTTTTAGATTTACCCATCGGCCTTTCTAAAGAAGAAGTCACGTCAGCTGGCATGTCTGGAACATTGTCCACATGGGTGCCACATGGACATGATGAAATAATTAAGAGAGTAATGATTGATATCTATAATAGATCGTAACTTTCCATTCGGGACTTGGAACCGAGCATAATGATGGTGAATGGAAAGCTCTTGAGGAGCATATTTGACCTATAAGCTCAGAATCAATGTTAGAGCTATGTTTAAGAAAAGTAACTTAGCGGGAATATCGTGATAATTTTATACACCCCACGATCCTAGTGAAGCTTAGGGGGTCGATTATGTTACATTCTAATAGGTGCTAACATACAAAGAGGAGCCAATCAATGAATTGATAGACATTGGGTTAAGTATGGGTTGTGAATATATTTTAAAGTATCAAGTTTTAATTGAACAATTTGTAAGTATATATGTTGTTTAACTTCCCTTGTTTTATAATTAATGGAAAAATAAGAAACCTTTATATTAATTATATGAATTGTGCTTTGTCACGACATATTAAACATGTAGGAAAGGAAGTATGGAGTGCAACCAACATAAGATATTTTGAGAGAAGGAATGAAGCATGGATTCAAAATAATGTGTATTATTTATGAAAGACTTATTGCTATTGTACATTTTTTAATTTACACAATCACGTATATTCTACTATATATAAATGTAGATATACTTGTTACACTTTATTTCTATGTTTGTAGATGGAAAATGAAGAGGTGGAACATCAAAAACAATATGATCAAGGAATTATTAGGTTAAATAAACAAAGTAAAACATCACCTACAAATGATGAAGAATTGAAGCTTTCACGCAACTCGACTGATGACAACAGTTCAAGTGATGAATGACAATCAATATAATTAAATGTTAGTGCAAGTTGTATGTTTTGGAATATGTGTATGTGAAAATAAGGGATTTTGTGTAATGTACTCGACATATTGTCCCAATTGCATGAGGACATGTTACCAATAAGAGTAACAATTACATATTGGTTTCATTTTGATTATTGTGGACCTTTATGTTTTCCCATTTTGTATGACGATGGGTCTCTTATTCATATATAATAAAATTTGTTTCTTATTTTATTGCATTATCGAATGTTGTAAAATGTTGCGTTGTTGATTAACTAATATGTGGATGATTTATATTGTTACAAATAACAAAGGTCTAATCCATTGGATAACACATTAATGAAATCATTATATCAAAATGCAATAAAAAACAATATAAAAACCAATATTATTATAAAAAATATTTGATTTTGGGATGATTAATTGAAAATTTGTAAACAATATATATATATATATATATATATATATATTGGTGCATTGTATTTTTATGAACTCACTAAAGGTGTGTTCCATAATATAGAAAACAATGCATTTTAATGAGTTATACAAACTAGTTCCTATTAATTACATTGAAGCACTAGTGCCAAATATTGTGAAAAAACATTGTTCCTTAAACGCCATAAAATACAATTGATTATATTTATCATTTCAAAATTTTACAATGTGTTTTTTTAAAATACACATTGGTGCTCTAAATATAATATAAAAATTGGTGCTTTAAATACACTATACACACCAGTGCTTAGTAACAAAGAATGGCACCGACGTATCACCTGAAATACTCAAAATTTAACTACCCTTCGGTGCATAGGGTAATATAGACACCAATGCGTACAAATTATAAAAACAATGGTGTGCCATAAAAACATAATGACCCAGTGCGTAATATTTATAAGTGCACCTATAATGCATACAAAAAATAGTATGAACGATGCATACATAGACTCAAAAAGCACCGGTTATGCATACAATTAAAAAATGCAGAACCAATATGTAATAATTATAAGAGAACCTATGTTGCATACAACAAAAAAAGGTAGAATCAATGTGTAATAATTGTAAGAGMACCGATGMTTTGTAGGTTTAGGTATGCACTGGTGTAGGTTTCATAAGAGTGCACCGATCCATTTTCCAATACAAGCATTGACAAAAAACTTCGCTAAAACCTCCGCCACCTAATTTTTTTTAGTTATATGGAACATTCGTTAAAACATATTCTTCAAATAACAGAGGTTGTAGTGGAGTTTTTTTGAAATTTTTTCCAAATCTTGTAACACTAAAAACCTCTGCTACAAGGTGCTTTCCTTGTAGTGAGAGAATATTCCTTGATTTGTTAAGGTATGTTGCCCTCATTGATCTAGATTTTATGAGTAGAACACAATGAATATAGATCTATATTATTAACACCAAGATTCAATGAAAAATAATTGAGATATAGTAAAAATTGTCTTCTTAATAAAAAAATATGTTGAAACTGTAAAATGCAGACTAAAACAAGCTTGATAGAATGGTGATAGCTTATCTATGAGAAGAGTTGTGATGACTGCATTCATTCACTAGAAGATGAGTAAAATGAAGCTCTGAAATCCTTTTTACAATAAAAATGAATGATAAAACCCTAGATATCCAAAAACCTAACCCTAGGAGATGAAGCTCCAAGAGTCATGTGGGCCCCATTGGGGTAAGTTGGTACATCAACTTCCCGATGTCGTGCGTTTTGCATATGATCTTCGTTTTAGGTGCACGATAGATTGTTGGAAAGTTATATCTGAGGACTACAAATTATGCCATCAAAATATAACTTTTTCCATAGTTTGGTTGTGGTGAGCCCTAAAAATGTTGTTTAGGGCCTCAAAATGGCCCCGAAAGTTTAGGACCCGAAAACTAGGAAAAAAATTCCAAAGTGAAAAACTGCCAAGATGGGCTATTTGGAATAGGTGGGTGGCCACCGATATCCACCTAGATCAATCCCCCCACCTTAGGAAKAAATGGTATCCATTGTAGTGATTTCCCCCATTAGATGAGGAAATATTTACTTAATTTGGCCTCGAGTCAGCCACTTGTCTTGGTGCAGTAGCTGCCCTGATTTGACAACCGGATAAAGATGGATTCTCTACTAGAGAKTTCGCTTGACCTATGTGTCCATGATATGATAAGTGGATTCCTATTCCATTTAGTCAAGGTTGAGMTCTATTGGTGTCAACTTTTCTGATATCTTTGAGGTGTCCAATAATGGTGGAAAATATGGCCGAATGAGATCCACATTGAACACTAGGTGCAAGCCAAGGAAGGGGGGAATATCAAACTCAAAATAATTGTCGCCCACATCCTTGTTGATGGTTTAAGGTCCATAGCAGAGTGGACGAATCTTCCGATGGGTCCCTGTAAGGTTTTGTTTTTGCAAGTGCAACCAAACTTTGTCTCCCTCTTGAAACTTATGTCGCACTCGATGTTGATCATGGTACTGCTTGTACTTGGAATTGGATTTCTATAAAATATCCTGAACCTGTTGGTTGATGTGATGGATTCACTCAATGAACCGAGTGGCTTTGTCAACTTCAGTTTTAGCATGGGGTGAGTCTACCTAGGTGGCCAAAAGGGGTAGTGCAACATCCATGGGACCCAATGGTTGAAATCCCATCCCTACTTGAAAGGGGTTATGGTCGATTGAGCTATGTATGTCTCTGTTGTATTTGTGTTGAGCATAGGTAAGACTCTCATCCCATGTGAAGGGGTTCTTGGAATTGTACATGTGCATGATATGTACGATCATCTAGTTGATGACCTCAGTTTGGCCATCCATATGGGGGTGGAAGGCAGTGGATTTGGTGATATTGGTGTCTGCCAATGACCAGAGGCTTGAATAGAATGTGTTGAGGAATCGATTGTCCCGTTCGAAGATAATGGTTTGTGGTATTCCAAAATGTACCCACACTCGTTCAAAGAATATCTTGACAGTGGCCTCTACTGTGATGCTCTTCTTGCAGGAGGCCATAATCCCCATCTTGAAAAAGCGATAAACAACCACAAAAACACATTCATTTCCCCACTTGGTGGATGGAAGGCTTGACATTTAGTCCATTGAGATGGATTCCCATGACCTGTCATGAGTAGGCAGAGGGGTGTACAAGCCTTATTTCTTAGTGGCTAGTTTGGAAATAGTGTAGGTAGTGTAGGACCTGATATACTTGCTGACATCCTGTCGAAGTTTTGGCCAGTAAAAATCAAAGATGATTTTAGGGGCTAAATTTTGCAAATGGGCTAATTTTCCATGGTTTTTCCCAAAAAAAGATTCACTAATTTCCATTTTTTCTAAAAACGATTCGCCCAAATTTCGTAGAATAAAATTATTTTACCTATAAAATCGCCAATATTTGATAGAAGCTATATTAAATCCTTATAAATTTTAATTTTTTTACAAAACTATCGCCAAACATTTTACATTTTTCATATTAAGAACTAGTAAGATTAGCCCATGTTTCTACATTTTAATATAAATTTCCATCCTTAAAATTATTTGTGGTAAAAATGTTGTTGCAGCACTGCCACTATCGTTTCTACGCTAAAGTGTCCTTCCACACGACTATAGTGGGCTTCTCAAATCAACTTCACTCACTCTCTTGATGGAATGAAGAGATGGCCCAGATGGCACAACATCCCATCCTGAAGATGGAAGTTAGTGACAATTGTGTTTTCTCCCAACATCTGGTAGGTGGTGGCGAAGTCAAGATCTTTCTCATAGAGTTGGGGCCATCCGAAGGTTGCATGGCCTCCATGACTGGAGGTCAGTCGAGGCAATCAATGATGTGGTTGGTACTTTCTATATATACTTGATGTTGACATGGAACCGCTGCAAGTATGTGGACCACTTCAGATGGCGGTCATTCTGCAATTTTTCTTATGTCTGCATGAACTGCAGTGGCTTTTGATCAGTGTGGATGTCTGTCTCCTTCCCGAGAATGTAATTCCTCCATTGGTAGCAGGATTTCACAATGGAGTACATTTATTTGTCATAAGTAGGGTACTTATTAATGACATTTGATAGTGTCTCAGTATGATAGGCCACAGGGTGGTCGTGCTAAGTGATAATTGTACCCACAAAATAGTCTGAATAATCTGCCTCGATCTCAAAGGGTTGTTGCAGGTTGGGTAATGAAAGCATTTGGGTTGAGTACAAGCGTTGCTTCAAATGATTGAACGCTTTTTGTTGGGACAAGCCCCAACAAACTTTTCCTTACCACCACACCTAGTTACTTGGCTAAGGTCCCATGCAATATGGGAGAATCTGAATAGGAACCCACGATAGAAATTGGGAAGACATAAGAAGCTCTGAGTCTCAGTGAGTTTCATTGGGGCTGGCCAATCATAGATGACCTGGATCTTGGCTGGATCCACATGCACACCATGATTATCAACTATGTAGCCTAGGTATTGTACCATGTCCATGCCGAAGTAGTATTTCTCCAAGTTGGAATATAGCTTGTGCTACCGCAAAGTGTGAAAAACCTACTGAATATGATGCAAGTGTTCCACCCAAGTCTTTCTATAGATGAGGATGTCATCCAGATACACCACTACAAAATAATTGGTGAACGAACGCAATATATCATCCATCATCCTCATGAAATTTGTTGGTGCATTTATCAAACCAAATGGCATGAACAACCATTCAAAAAGACCTTCTTTTGACTTGAAGTCAATATTACATACATATGTCTACTCTATTGGGACCTGATGGTAGCTAGAATTTAGATCAATCTTATTGAATTATTTCACCCCCTTGAGTTGATAAAGGAGATCATCGATTCATGTTATCGGGTACCGTTTCCTGACTGTGATTTCATTTAGGAACCAATAATCAATGTAGAGTATTTAGGACTCGTATTTCTTTTGCACAATAACAATTGGGCTTCCACAAGGTGATGCGTTGGGTTGTATGTGCCCCTTGTGGATAAGTTCTTGGATTTGATGCTTGATCTCCTCATTTTCTAACAAAGAGCAGTGATAGACTGGCCCATTGGGTAGCAATGTGCCGTGAGTCATATCGATGGTGTTAGCACTTGGTAATTTCTTTGGGTTGTATGAAAGAAACCCCAAGGTAACCTCAAACCAAATTTAGGTTGTATTCTGACCTATACAACTAGAGAGGGCTCTCTCAAACATGTAAACAATGAAAATACTCAAAATGATTTAGCAATGAGCACACAAAGATCATATTTTGCAATAGGACATGTTTTGTTTTTGTTTTAAAAGGGTTTGTAGGAAAAACAAGAGAAGGGAACCATTGGGAAATGGGGTCAAAGGCTAAACTTAAAAATATTGAGTCAATAGTTGGTGGTGTACTCTCAGAAATCAAAGGCAAAGTAAGTATTGTTCTTCAACAAATGATCAATATTTGGATGGAAACATAAAAGAGGAAAGGACAACCCATTACACTAAGAGCACCTAAAAAATGGTGAATTCTTAATGTACCTTTAGAAGAAAAATAGAAAGGTGATAGATCGCCATGGACAGAGCACCAAATATAGATGAATTTTGAACATGAAATCCTTAACACTTGAATAAATATTTTCTGTATGAATGGAGCATCAAATTTAGATGAATTCCAAACATTTAATCTCAGCTAAATACTAGAAAGAATAAACAATAATGGAGATAAGCATTGACAGGAAAAACACACTGAGACCAACACCGTGATGAATCTCTTCCTCCAAAAGCATAGTACTTTTGTATTAATTCATAAGGAAGTTCTGAAAAATTGATACACAGACCAATAGCCTCTCTGGCTGAAAGTCCCACCCTTTCTCATTACAAAATACATGTTTAAATAATAAAAAATAATAACCATCAAGTTGTTTCAAATTGTTTGGAAAACAAAATCAAATAATGAAATAAAACTAAATCTAAAATTGGTTGCAAAAAGATCTCGAATGTTGGAGCCGGAGTCAAAAGTTTTGATTTGATATTCTTGGATGCCATCTTGTAATGAGCCTTCTCGCTACGACAACAACCTCACATAACAAGTGCAATTTTTTTATTTTTTTTTTGTGTAGGAAAATAGTAATGACATTATACTCAACATCGCAACACGACGATGAACACAATGCATGCAACTCACGCCACTAAAAACATAACGACCTAACATAAAATAACATCAAGCACCTGGAAGCAATGTACGACATTCAACTGACGAAGAATAAGAATGACTACCTGCCTGTCCTACCCTGCAATGGTTAGGACCTCCAGGACACATAAGCAACGCTCAAGCCCAGGTTCCCATCGATTTTGACCATTTAAGGTCTCAAGGATGGCGATTGTTCTGAGGAACAAGGAGGTGTCTACATCCCGCCCAACAAAAGCAGACCAAGCCTACTAAGCTAAGGACAATCATCCAAACAACCCAATGCACCCAAAATTAATTACACAAGCAACTATAACCCTTACAGTGAGCAAAACCAATCACATTGAACGTTTACAAACCAAGTACAAACATTAATTAATAATAAACATCAACACCCTCAATGGAAGCGCAAGCTAAAAATGACTTCGTCAACTACCCAACCATTAATCAAGGCTAA
>SNQJ01S0089401.1:24671-39141 GCA_010110895.2 Picea sitchensis
CATCAAGATCTAAGTTCAAATTCTCGTGGTATGGACAAAATACGTTTTTTTCTCTAGATTGTCTTCAAAACTATCATTTTGTTGATGTGGAAACATGGATGACATGGCATGGCACATGGTTGTTGATTTCCACCTATCATCCCTTGATTCTTCTACATCATCATCCGTGTTTCTCTCCATCGGTGATCATCTTATTTCCTCTAATGAAGATCTACAAAGAAAATGACACTTCTTCCTATGTTTCTTCTTAACCTCAAAAAATTCGTCGACGGTTGGTGAATTCCTTCATTGGCGATCACCAAAACCCTTCATCAATGATCGATAGTTTTATAAAAGGTCACTACTTTATAATATTTCACCAAACTATGATCACTCCATCGATGATTGGCGATTTTTGAAAAATTCACTACTTCATAAGATTTCATCGAATGGTCGCTTCATCGACAATCAAATATTTTCAAAAATTTCACTACTTCATAAGAGTTTTCCAAACTCCAATCAATCCATCAGTGATTTTTGAAAATTCCATACTTTGTAGAATTTTTCTAAACTCCAATTGCTCCATCGTTGATTGGTGATTTCCTTCATCGATGACCTACAAAAATTCCATACTTCGTAGATTTTTGTATAACACCAATTGTTCCATTAGTGATTGGCAATTTCCTTCATCAATGATCTATGAAAAAACCTCTTCTTCATAGAATTTCTCCAAACACCAAAACTTAGAAGTTTTTGATCAAATCTAGGATGAATTTGGGTCGTCGATCTCAAAATCAAAAGGAATCTCACACATTGATTCATCACACTCTATGCAATGATCCATTACTTCTGCCACCATGGAACCTCCAATGTGAACCCTATTATTCCACATCACAGGTATGGTCCACATCATCATTTATACATAATTTTTCAAAAATCTTGAAAAATTATAATTTTTTCGAAATTTTGTTTAGTGAACTTAAAAATTTTAACCAGTCCAAAAATATTCTTGACCATTGATCACCAAGTCAAATGCAATCTGGTTCGTTGATTTTTACTAACTCCTTAGTCACCATGAAAACACAAAATTCAACCTTGCAATCCAATTTTAAATCTACAACTTGGAGATCAATGTTATTGATCCTCTCCTCAACCATTCTGAATGCAAATTTGACCTCAATTTTCTTATAAATTTGGGGATTTCACTATGTTTTCACAAATTTCACCAAATCTATCATAGATCAAAACTCTACAACAACATTTTTTTCAAATTTGTGTTGGTTCTTGACCCATATGGGTTTGATGTTGAACTAGAAGCTTTGATACCACTCTATAGTGCCCCCACTACTAAACCTAACAGTTCATGATTTTTTGATACCAATTAAATCAAATGCATGCATGGTAAAAATGACCATACAACTAGCAACATTTTAAAAACGTGAATACAACTAAATTAACATTCATACAATAGCATATAAATGCTTAAAACTCAAATTTTATGCATAGCAAATAAATCCCATAAATAAGAATAGAAAAACATAGATACACACTTATATTTTATCAACAAAGGTGAAACCAGTTGCAAAGGATGGACATTCCACCAAACTGTAGATTTTTTTCTCCAAATATTAGTAGCAAATCACACCCGAGTTGTGGCTATGAATCCACAAGAAAGGGTATCTCTTTATTTTTCACTCACAATCCAACACAACCCACAAAAAGCCGATTTTTCCTATAGCTATCCCAATCCACCAACTCTCTTCCCCTCAACTTTCACATCACAAGGAATGGGATCCCCTTTCACTACAAACAGTCCCTTAGGGCTTCCCACATCCCTCTATGTCTCTAGCATGGGTTGGATAGGATCTCTCTTATTGGGGACTCTAAGGATTTCAGCTGCAACAGGAAGAGATCACAACAACAAGCTCACTTCTTGTTGGGGAAATCTCTTACATATATCTTATTCTACAAGACTAAAATCCTACGTCTTCATTAATGTATAGCTCCAACAAGCTGCCACACATGCCCACTATGGTTTCCTTCAAGATCCAACACTCATCTCTACCTTTCTATTCCAAAAATTTCTCTCTTTTACCCTATGAATTTCCTTTTCCCCCATGCATATTGACTCTCCTAATTCCAAAGGTTGATTGTAATTCATCCCCCATGCTCTCATAACTATGGGATATGACTTTTCACACCAAACCTCTTACTTTTGTTTAATGATTGGGGCTTGCATAAACTCAAGAGGAAATTAGAAGGTTCATACACAATAATAATTTTAGGAAGTGGTTTGGGGTTTATACCCATGAATACTTCCCCCTTGGATCCCCTCTTAGACCTTCCCCTCTCTTATGGAAAATTATCCCAAATTAATTTGTCTATGTCCATATGAAACTGGTGTTACATTTTATTTTAGTATTTCAATATACAATGTTCACATATCACATCGCTTGGCCCACAACCATATATCATTTTTACATTATACTTCACTAAATCAAGGATTAAAAATGGGGATATTGCAATTGTACTAATGATGTTATCCTCTTCATTGGAACTTTGCATAGCTACTAGTTATCTTGGAAAGAAATGTTCAACCATTCCTTTCACTACCTTCAGACAACTACAAGGTCTTAGAATTCCAACATATGCCTATAGAAATCATCAAAGAAAAAATGCATGTCATAGCCTTTTTAAGTATAAATCATCCTATCAAAAAGGATTTCAAATTCATAACTAGAGTGTATATGTATTATTAACACAAGATACAGTATGCAATTCCACCCAATACTTATGTGCATGAATATATCTTTGCTCCACATGGCTACCATGGGAATGATTCAATAGATTGTCTTGTCTAACACATCCAAAACATATAATGGTTTCTTGATCCTAGCTAACACATAACGTAAATATCTCATAATAGATTCATTTAAGTCCCCTCTTCCTTGTTGCACTCATCCTTATAGGATCAAGCATCCCCTTCTTTGCTAAATAGTCCCTTGGGTGATCCATCTAACCAAGGATTTCACATACAACAAGAGTGTAGACTTATATAATTGTATTTCCAAGGTGTTCCACTAGAAACATCTAATATAACAAGCTTTAGGCAATCAATATGTATCAAAGGGTTCTAGTATCATCATAGTAGCATTATCCGTGTGATTTCTAGCTTACAGCAACTAGCATTTGTCCTTACTAGAAATACTCATAATCTCACCTATATATCATACACATGTAGTTACCATGAGATGTCATCATAAAAATTTYAATGGGAAATTGGAATCTATTTCATACAAAAAACAAATTTCACAACTATGAGATTCCTTCTCATAATGTTTGTACCTTGCATGTAGTAGTCATCGATATTCATTATGGAATTACACTCATTTTCATATCCAAGACATTTCTACCTACAATTTTTTCTTCCTAGTAGATTTTTCATTCTAAAAAATAATGGTGAGTATCCATCCATGTAATATTTCATTGCAACATTCACAACAACACATGAAATGATCAAACAATTATGCCATGCAAATAATTCAATCATTCTCAACTATCACATATTTTAAATTCAATGAAATATCATTTCCTATATATGCATTACTAGCACAAAAATTATTCACATGATGCAATCAATCAGATGTTTTGATACTCTTCAATACAAAATCACACTTTACACATCCACATAGTCTAGTCATGCACATTTACATATTCTTCACATTCCCCACACTCACTTACTACACCCTTGCACAACATGGATCACCATATTATACTATATTCGACATTCATTCATATTTCTATGTGTATCTTGACTCATAAATATTAGCATATGTATATCATCATATTCATCATCTTCACATACTATAAATCTTACACACCTTCCATGCTCCTATACCTACACCATTATCAACATCTCCCATGTCATATAATCCATCTCAACCAAATATAAAAAGCACTCAACTCTTCAACACATTTGGAAACCTTCTTCCTCAATCAAACACAACACAAGGAATGTATCCTCCCTTCACTTTTGAATAGTTATTCAAGATTATTGGGACGTTATGCAGGAGCATCTCTCCACGTTAGCCAGTCAGCCATCCAACCACGTCAGTGGCATTCAAAGCCAAAGAGAGGTGCAACCCTCGTATTCAATTTGGAATTTGAATGTAATTAAATGTTTAGGATGTTGAGCCGTGAGGCCATGCTTTGCACAGGCGTAGAAGTAGGTAGGCCTTAAATGTTGTAAGGCTGAGATCTAGATCTGATTCTGGACTAGACAGCCCATTCAATGTAATTGAATAGGGTAGGTATATTGGAGGGAAGAGCTCGAAGAGCCCCCTCATGTAAAAGATCAATTTCGATCTCATTTTAAAGTAGTTAGAGTATGCACGAGAGAGAGAGAGAGTGCAAAGAGAAGGAGAGAGACTCTATTAAAGTCTGAGCTCAGGAACACCTTGTAAAAAATAGCATTTTCCATTTAATACAAAGAAGCAGTTTTTCCTGCATAATTCATGTGTTGAATGAATTTCTTTGAGTGTTCTTTATATGTTGTAGATGTATGTTGTAGGTTTTCATTTGCAGGGAGTTGTTTTGATTTTCAGGCTTGAGAGGTTCTTTGTGGTTTCATGCTAGGAGGGCATGACAGAGTGTTGTGGTCTCTGAATACCAGTGCATAGATGCACTTCTGAACTCTACGGATTTAGACAAAGACGTGCCAGGTGGGCACAGAAGCTGAAGTCATTAACTCGGAGGAATACCTTTGAGGTTGTTGAACACCTTAGGAGGCAACGCTGTGGAGAAACATAGTTGCAGACAGAATCTCTGAGAAATTCTGTAAAGCTCTGCTAGGTGGGCATTGAGCCAGTGCAAGGAGTGCACAGAGGAATAACTCTGTTGTGAGTTCAGATAGAAGCAAGAATCATTGAGGATTCTTGATACTCTACCAGGAGGGAATTGAGATAGTGTGCAGATAGGCACATAGAAGAAGGGAACTCTATTGAGTTTTGTGATTGGGGAAGAGCCCACTGAAGGATCTTCGCAGGGTCGTTGAACACCCTGAAACACTCAGCAAGAGGTTGCTTGAGCAGCGGATAGCTAGGAGGGCATCCAAATTCTCCATCTACAGGAGAAGGAAGAAAGGATAAAATCCCTTAGGGGTTTGAGTATTTGAAAAGCTCAGAAGAGATAGCACCTTTGTGTGTGCGAAGACACTTCAGGAGCGCAGAAGTCATAATCCTTCAAGGATTTGGGAGCTAAGCTTAGTAGAAGCAGTGGTCTTATACGCGTAGGCGAGGACTCAAGTTGTAGAGCTTGCAAGAAAAGGGGAACAAAGGTCGAGGCCTTTGAACTTTTGGAATTCTTCCAAGTCCAGAAGAAAAGTGCCAAGGCTCAGCAGGAGCAATAGTTGTGGTCGGATCAGCCGAGAGAATCTGGACCGTGGATTCGTGTCCAGACAACGTAGGAAAGGTGCAATGGAAAGACAAGTCTGAGCTGTTAGATCTTAAGCCAAAACCCGATAGTTGTTGGATCTGTCAGGAGTTGCATGAGGTTTAAACCCTCACGCATAGTGCAGCAAAAGTGAAAGTCCCGAAAGGGTTGGAGATCAGGAGATCGACGTTCAAGAGTTCGGGAGTCTGGAGGATGAGAGCCTGGGCACTCGGCCTCAGAAATTTTGAAAAGGCGAGATTAGATCTGAGCCATCCGTCTGTGGGAGGATGCATGTCGCAGAATCATTCATTTCGGAGATTCAGGCACTGGGACTCACAGAGGTGAGCATCTTGACTTTGCGAGTAGCAAAGTCCCGAGGAAATCTGAGCCGTTCGCCTAAGAGCGGACGTGTGTCACGAGATCGCCCATATCGGGGATTCGAACACCGGAAGTTAGAGAAGGAAGTCCTTGACTTCACGAGTGGTGAAGTCGCGAGATAATCAGGACCGTCCATATGAGGAGGATAGGTGGCAGAGATCTAGGGATCTCGTGAACTTGGAGGTTTGCAAGGTGAGAGCCCAAAGGTTGGGTGCTCCAAGTCGCGAGCGGCAAAGTTGTGAGATAATCGGGACCGTCCATCTAAGGAGGATAGGTGGCAGATATCAAGGGATCTCATGAACTCGGAGGTTTGCAAGGTGAGAGCCCAAAGGTTGGGTGCTCCAGGTCACGAACTTGCGAAGTCGCGAGTAGCGAGAACGCGAGAAGAAAAGTCAACATCGCTTCTTGGGGTTTTGCGAAAGGAAGGTGTTAAGGTTGGACATTGAAACTCACAAAGAAGTGAGTAGTGAGAGGAGCTAGCATTAATCCTAGCCTATGGTCATGCGCGGAAGGCACTAACAAAAGAAGCGAGCTATACCCATTTCGTGATCTCGGGTATCGTAGGATTGAGAGGGAGGAGTCGAGATCTTCGACTTACGAACTTGCGAGATTGCGAGATGCGACAAGTGCCTTTGGAATTAGGCCCATGTTCATAGTGCTATGGTCGCTTGGGAAAGGTGGAGCTCACACCTAGTGTCGTTCACACAAGGGAGCTTCCCGAAGGACTTGTGGATCAATTTGAAGGAGATTCCAGCAGGGAATCGAAAGATCCACTTCGGCTCAATGAAATAAATTGAATGATCCTTAAGACCAGGAGGTCGAGCAGAGACTCTGTCGAGGAAAAGGTGGCATCTACATCAAGTGGTATCAGAGCCAGATTTCATCTGTATATTTCAGGTGAAGCGAGAAGGTAAAGGAAGACAGAGTGTTGGAGACTCTGTGATGATTGTTTGTGGGTAAGCAACAATCAAGAAGACAGTCAGGAGGATACTATAGGAGAGGCTGAGCACTCAGGTTTGCAGGAGTGATAGCATATTTTCCAGGAGGGCAGATAGACAACAAGATGGCTACTGAAGGCTGTATATATGCTAGAAGGAAGAACCCAGAGCTGAAGAGTAAAGAAGACATATATGAAGAGCTCGCTGATATAAGGGCGGAGATAGAAAATCTTGCATTGTGGATGCAGCAGGACGCGAGGATGGATGAGCTTGCATTGGAGATGCAACAAAATACCAAGTCGATATGGGTATACGAATGGCCCATGAAGACAAAGGTAAATTGGCCAGTCAAGGAGTTGATGGCTAGAAGACAGCATAGGTTGTTAAGAAGGTGGTTGAGGCATGCTGAAAACCTCAATAGAATAGAAGAAGAAAGGGTTCAGATATGTGAACCAAAGAGTGGGAGAAATCTCAGTGATGTTGATGATGAATTTGGATCAGCTGAAGATCTCAAGGACTACCAGGAGGGTAGCCCAGAAATTCCCAATTTCCAGGTGGGCAATGAGTTGAGATCACTGTAGGATCTCATAGACTGTCATGAGGACAGCCAGGGAATTTCACATTGCCAGATGGGCAAAGAATTGAGGTCACTGCGGGATCTCACAGACTACCAAGGAAGCAACAGGAAAATCTCAATTTGCCAGGAGGGCAAGGGAGCAGAGATGGGACTGTCTGAAAGTCTCATGGACTCGGAGGTGAGTTCAATTCAGCCTGAGGCGCGGATAAATATGGGATCAGTTGATCTCATAATATGCCAAGGAAGCAGCAGGAAAATCCCATATTTTCAGGTGGGTAGGGATGAACAGATGAGACTATCTGAGGGTCTCATAAACTCATAGGTGAGTTTGGATCAGTAGATGTAGCTGACAAAGGAGGAAGATCTAAAGAATATTCTAATGATTGGAGGAATTCAGATATTCCTACCACTTATCCCAGAGGAGGAAGAGATATGCGTTGCCGATGAAGCAGAAACAGAAGAAGGACAGTCAGCTGAGACTGTCAAAGAAGAATTGGATTATGTATTTCAGACTGCCCAAGTAGAAGCAGCAGAAGAGGATGATGAGCATTCTGAGGAATGGCTCAATATTTTCAGCCAGGAAACTGAAAGGACTGCAACATGGGAGCTTGCAGAAGTGGAGGAAGAGGAAGAAGCAGACATCATTAGTTTGGTTTATCTGTATGAACAAATTGAAGCCCTGGAGAGAAGGGTGATAGTGCAGGGTTTTCACATCCAACAGGCGAAGTTGGAAGCAACAGATGAAGAAGGCATGGGAGATCACAATGATCTACCCAATTGCAGAAATGTTTTGCAGCTAGAGAGACTGCATGAACAGGGCCATCCAATGGAGCAACTGGACGAAGTGATCAAGGAGATTAGGGAGTTGATGTTAGGGTCAGCAGAGATTGCTAGCAAGAAGGAGAGGTTGAGCAGAAGAAAAGAAGCAGCAGCAGCAGCACAGAAGCAATAGCAGCAGCAGGGAGATGGAGCAGATGAATAGCTCCAGAAATTTGTTTGGGATCCAGGAGGATTTCAATAGCTGAGATGGGAAGCTCATGAGCAGGAGCTCATGAATTTTGCAATTGACAAGTATGATGTAGGTGCATCTCTCCACGTCAGCCAGCCAGTGACGTCAGTGCTTGCATTCAAATCCGAAGAGAGGTGCAGCCCTCATATTCATTTTTGAATTTGAATGTAATTAAATGTTTAGGTTGTTGAGCCGTGAGGCCGTGCTTTGCATAGGTGTAGAAGTAGGTAGGCCTTAAATGTTGTAAGGCTGATATCTAGATCCGATTATGGACTAGACAACCCATTCAATCTAATTGAATAGGGTAGGTAGATTGGAGGGAAGAGATTGAAGAGCCCCCTCATGTAAAATATCAATTTTGATCTCATTTTAAAGTAGTTAGAGTATGCACGAGAGAGAGCGAGTCTGCAAAGAAAAGGAGTGAGACTCTGTTAAAGTCTGAGCTCAAGAACACCTTGTAAAAATAGGCATTTTCCATTTAATACAAAGAAGCAGTTTTTCCTCCATAGTTCTTGTGTTGAATGAATGTCTTTGAGTGTTCTTTATATGTTGTAGGTTTGCATTTACAAGGAGTTGTTTTGATTTTTAGGCTTGAGAGGTTCTTTGTGGTTTCATGCCAGGAGGGTGTGACAGAGTGCTTTGGTCTCTAAATATCAATGCATAGATGCACTTATGAACTCTGTGGATTCAGACAAAGACGTGCCAGGTGGGCACAGAAGCTGAAGTCATTAAATAGGAGGAAGACCTTTGAGGTTGCTAAACACCTCAGGAGGCAAGGCTGTGGAGAAACATAGTTGCAGACAGAATCTCTAAGAAATTCTATAAATCTCTACTAGGTGGGCATTGAGCCAGTGCAAGGAGTGCATAGAGGAATAACTCTGTTGTGAGTTCAGATAGAAGCAAGAATCATTGAGGATTCTTGATACTCTGCCAGGAGGGCATTGAGACAGTGTGCAGATAGGCACAGAGAAGAAGGGGACTCTGTTGAGTTCTGTGATTGGGGAAGAGTCCACTGAAGGATCTTCGCAGGGTCGTTGAACACCTAGAAACACTCAGCAAGAGGTTGCTTGAGCAGCGAATAGCCAGGAGGGAATCCAAATTCTCCATCTGCAGGAGAAGGAAGAAAGGATAAAATCCCTTAGGGGTCATAGTATTTGAAAAGCTCAGAAGAGATAGCACCCTTGTGTGTGCGAAGACTCTGCAGGAGCACAGAAGTCAGAATCCTTCAAGGATTCGGGAGCTAAGCTCGGGAGAAGCAGCGGTCTTATACGCGCAGACGAGGACTCAAGTTGCAGAGCTCACAGGAAAAGGGGAACAAAGGTCGAGGCCTTTGAATGTTTGGAATCCTTCCAAGTCTGGAATAAAAGTGCCAAGGCTTAGCAGGAGCAATAGCTGTCGATGGATCAGCCGAGAGAATCTGGACCATGGATTCGTGTCTAGGAAACGTAGGAAAGATGCAATGGAAAGACGGGTCTGAGCCGTCAGATCTTAAGCTAAGACCCGATAGTCGTTGGATCTGTTAGGAGCTGCACGAGGTTTAAACCCTCATGCATAGAGCAGCAAAAGTGAAAGTCCTGAAAGGGTTGGAGATCGAGATATCAGCATTCAGGAGTTCAGGAATCCGGAGGATGAGAATCTGGGCACTCGGCTTCAGAAATTGCAAAAAGGAGAGATTAGATCTAAGCCATCCGTTTGCAGGAGGACGCGTGTCGCGGAATCATTCATTTCAGAGATTCAGTCACCGGGACTCACAGAGGTGAGCATCTTGACTTCGCGAGTAGTGAAGTCCCGAGGAAATTTGAGTCGTTCGTCTGAGAGAGGACGTGTGTCACGAGATCGCCCATATCGGGGATTCGGACACCGAAAGTCAGAGAAGGAAGTCCTTGACTTCGCGATTAGCGAAGATGCGAGATAATTAGGACTGTCCATCTAAGGAGGATAGGTGTCAAAGATATAGGGATCTCACGAACTCAGAGGTTCGCAAGGTGAGAGCCCAAAGGTTGGGTGCTCCAAGTCGTGAGCGGCGAAGTCGCGAGATAATCAGTACCATCCATATGAGGAGGACAAGTGGCAGAGATCAAGGGATCTCATGAAATTGGAAATTCACAAGGTGAGAGCCCAAAGGTTGGGTGCTCCAGGTCGCGAACTTGAGAAGTCGCGAGTAGCGAGAACGTGAGAAGAAAAGTCAACATCGCTTCTCGGGGTTTAGTGAAAGGAAGGTGTTAAGGTTGGACGTTGAAACTCACGAAGCGGAGAGTAGCGAGAGGAGCTAGCGTTAAGCCTAGCTAAAGACCACGCGCGTAATTCACTAACAAAAGAAGGGAGCTATACCCATTTCATGATCTCGGGTATCGCAGGATTGAGAAGGAGGAGTCGAGAGCTTCGACTCGCGAACTCGCGAGATCGCGAGCTGTGACAAGTGTTTTTGGAATTAGGCCCGTGTTCATAGCGTTGTGGTCACTTGGGAAAGGTGGAGCTCGCGCCTATTGCCGTTCGCACAGGGGAGCCTCCTGAAGGACCCATGGATCGATTTGAAGGAGATTCCAGTAGGGAATCGA
Source organism: Picea sitchensis (assembly GCA_010110895.2). Lineage (NCBI taxonomy): Eukaryota > Viridiplantae > Streptophyta > Pinopsida > Pinales > Pinaceae > Picea > Picea sitchensis. Next base: position 35,541 of record SNQJ01S0089401.1, read on the forward strand.
AAGAGCCACTTTGTCTCAATGAAATAAATTGAATGATCCTTAAGACCGGGAGGTCGAGTAGAGACTCTATCGAGGCAGAGGTGGCATCTGCGTCAAGTGGTATCAGAGCCAAATTTCATCTATATATTTCAAGTGAAGCGAGAAGGTAAATGAAGACAGAGTGTTGGATACTTTGTGATGATTGTTTGCAGGTAAGCAAAAATCAAGAAGACAGTTAGGAGGAGACTGTAGGAGAGGCTGAGCACTCAGGTTTGCTGGAGTGATAGCAGATTTTCCAGGAGGGAAGATAGACAACAAGATGGCTATTGAAGGCTGTAGATATGCTGGAAGGAACAACACGAAGCTGATGAGTAAAGAAGACATAGATGAATAACTCTCTGATAAGGGGGGAGATAGAAAAGCTTGCATTGCATATGCAGAAGGACGCGAGGATGGATGAGCTTGCATTGGAGATGCAGCAAAATACCAAGTCAAGATGGGTATACGAATGGCCCATGAAGACAAAGGTAAATTGGCCAGTCAAGGAGTTGATGGCTAGAAGACAGTGTAGGCTGTTAAGAAGGTGGTTGAGGCATGCTGAAAACCTCAATAGACCAGAAGAAGAAAGGGTTCAGATATGTCAACCAAAGAGTGGGAGAAATCTCAGTGATGCTGAGGATGAATTGGGATCAGCTGAAGATCTCAAGGACTGCCAGGAGGGCAACCCAGAAATTCCCAATTGTCAGGTGGGCAATGAGTTGAGATCGCTACGGGATCTCATAGACTGTCATGAAGACAGCTGGGGAATTTCACATTTCCAGATGGGCAAAGAATTGAGGTCAATGCGGGATCTCACAGACTGCCAAGGAAGCAACAAGAACATATCAATTTTCCAGGAGGGCAAGGGAGCAGAGATGGGAATTTCTGAAAGTCTCATGGAATCAGAGGTGAGTTCAATTCAGCCTAAGGTGCTGATAAAGATGGGATCAGTTGATCTCATAATATTCCAAGGAAGCAGCAGGAAAATCCCATATTTCCAGGTGGGAAGGGATGAGTAGATGAGACTATCTGAGGGTCTCATAAACTCAGAGGTGAGTTTGGATCAGCAGATGCATCTCACAAAGGAGGAAGATCTAAGGAATCTTCTGATGATTGGAGGAATTCAGATATTCCTACCACTTAGCCCAGAGGAGGCAGAGATCTACGTTGTTGATGAAGCAGCAACAGAAGAAGGACAACCAACTGAGATTGTCAAAGAAGAATTGGAGCAGGTATTTGAGACTGCCCAAGAAAAAGAAGCAGAAGAGGATGATGAGCATTCTGAGGAATGGCTCAATTTTTCATCCAGGAAACTGAAAGGACTGTAACATGGGAGCTTGCAGAAGTGGAGGAAGAGGAAGAAGCAAACAACATTAGTTTGGTTGATATGTATGAAAAAATTGAATCCCTAGAGAGAAGGGTGATAGTGCAGGGTGTGCACATCCAACAGGCGAAGTTGGAAACAATAGATGAAGAAGGCATGGGAGATCATAGTGATCTACCCAATTGCAGAAATGTTTTACAGCTAGAGAGACTGCATGAACAGGGCCATCCACTGGAGCAACTTGACGAAGTGATCGAGGAGATCAGGGAGCTGATGTTAGGGTCAGCAGAGACTGCCAGCAAGAAGGAGAGGCTGAGAAGAAGAAAAGAAGCAGCAACAGCAGTGCAGAAGCAGCAGCAGCAGCATGGAGATGGAGTAGATGAACAGCTCCAGAAATTTGTTTGGGATCCAGGAGGTTTTCAACAGCTGAGATGGGAAGCTCATGAGAAGGATCTCATGAATTTCGTAGCTGAGGAGTATGATGCAGGAGAATCTCTCCACGTCAGTCAGCGAGCCACGTCAGCACGTGCATTCAAATCCGAAGAGAGGCGCAGCCCTCGTCTTCAATTTTGAATTTGAATGTAATTAAATGTTTAGGTTGTTGAGCCGTGAGGTCGTTCTTTGCACAGGCGTAGAAGTAGGTAGGCCTTAAATGTTGTAAGTCTAAGATCTAGATCCGATTCTGGACTAGACAACCCATTCAATGTAATTGATTATGGTAGGTAGATTGGAGGGAAGATCTTGAAGAGCCCCCTCATGTAAAATATCAATTTCGATGTCATTTTAAAGTAGTTAGAGTATGTACGAGAGAGAGTGAGTCTGCAAAGAGAAGCAATGAGACTCTGTTAAAGTCTGAGCTCAGGAACACCTTGTAAAAACAACCATTTTCCATTTAATACAAAGAAGCATTTTTTCCTGCATAATTACTGTGTTGAATGAATGTCTTTGAGTGTTCTTTATATGTTGTAGATGTATGTTGTAGGTTTGCATTTGTAGGGATTTGTTTTGATTTTCAGGATTGAGAGGTTCTTTGTGGTTTCATGCCAGGAGGGCGTGATAGAGTGATGCGGTCTCTGAATACCAGTGCATAGATGCACTTCTAAACTCTGCAGATTCAAACAAAGACGTGCTAGGTGGGCAAAGAAGCTGAAGTCATTAACTCGGAGGAAGACCTTTGAGGTTGCTAAAATCCTCAGGAGGTAAGTCTATGGAGAAACACAATTGCAGACAGAATCTCTGAGAAATTCTGTAAAGCTCTGTCAGGTGGGCATTGAGCTAGTGCACGGAGTGCACAGAGGAAGAACTCTGCTGTGAGTTCAGATAGAAGCAAGAATCATTGAGGATTCTTGATACTCTGCCAGGAGGGCATTGAGACAGTGTGCAGATAGGCACAGAGAATAAGGGAACTCTGTTGAGTTCTTTGATTGGGGAAGAGTCCACTGAAGGATCTTCGCAGGGTCGTTGAACACCTTGAAACACTTAGCAATAGGTTTCTTGAGTAGTGGATAGCCAAGAGGGCATCCAAATTCTCCATCTGTAGGAGAAGGAAGAAAGGATAAAATCCCTTAGGGGTCTGAGTATTTGAAAATCTTAGAAGAGATAGCACCTTTATGTGTGCGAAGACTCTGCAGGAGAAAAAAAGTCAGAATCCTTCAAGGATTTGGGAGCTAAGCTCGGGAGAAGCAGTGGTCTTATACGCACAGGAGAGGACTCAATTTGTAGAGCTCGTAGGAAAATGGGAACAAAGGTCGAGGCCTTTGAATGTTTAGAATTCTTCCAGGTCCGAAAGAAAAGTGCCAAGGCTCAGTAGGAGCAATATTTGTCCTCGGATCAGCTGAGAGAATCTGGACCGTGGATTCATGTCCAACCAGCGTAGGAAAGGTGCAATGGAAAGACATGTCTAAGCCGTCAGATCTTAAGCTAAAACCTGATAGTAGTTGGATCTGTCAAGAGTTGCATGAGGTTTAAGCCCTCACGCATAGAGAAACAGAAGCAAAAGTCCCGAAAGGGTTGGAGATCGGGATATCGGTGTTCGGAAGACCAGAGGACAAGAGTCCAGGCACGCGGCCTCAGAAATTATGAAAAGGAGATATTAGATCTGAGTCATCCGTCTGCGGGAGGACGCGTGTCAAAGAATCATTCATTTCGGAGATTCGGGCACCAGGACTCACAGAGGTGAGCATCTTTACTTCACGAGTAGCGAAGTCCCGAGGAAATCTGAGCCGTTCATCTGAGAGCGGACGCATGTCACAAGATCGT
>SNQJ01S0089401.1:39191-49562 GCA_010110895.2 Picea sitchensis
TCTTGGGGTTTTGCGAAAGGAAGGTGTTAAGGTTGGACGTTGAAACTCATGAAGTGGTGAGTAGTGAGAGGAGCTAGCATTAATCCTAGCCTATGGTCATGCGCGGAAGGCACTGACAAAAGAAGCGAGCTATACCCATTTCATGATCTCGGGTATCGTAGGATTGAGAGGGAGGAGTCGAGATCTTCGACTTACGAACTCGCGAGATCGCGAGATGCGACAAGTGCCTTTGGAATTAGGCCCATGGTCATAGTGCTATGGTCGCTTGGGAAAGGTGGAGCTCACACCTAGTGTCGTTCACACAAGGGAGCTTCCCGAAGGACTTGTGGATCGATTTGAAGGAGATTCCAGCAGGGAATCGAAAGATCTGCTTCGGCTCAATGAAATAAATTGAATGATCCTTAAGACCGGGAGGTCGAGCAGAGACTCTGTCGAGGCAGAGGTGGCGTCTACGTCAAGTGGTATCAGAGCCAGATTTCATCTGTATATTTCAGGTGAAGCGAGAAGGTAAAGGAAGACAGAGTGTTGGAGACTCTGTGATGATTGTTTGCAGGTAAGCAACAATCAAGAAGACAGTCAGGAGGAGACTGTAGGAGAGGCTGAGCACTCAGGTTTGCAGGAGTGATAGCATATTTTCCAGGAGGGAAGATAGACAACAAGATGGCTACTGAAGGCTGTATATATGCTAGAAGGAAGAACCCAGAGCTTATGAGTAAAGAAGACATATATGAAGAGCTCACTGATATAAGGGCGGAGATAGAAAATCTTGCATTGCGGATGTAGCAGGACGCGAGGATGGATGAGCTTGCATTGGAGATGCAGCAAAATACCAAGTCGAGATGGGTATACGAATGGCCCATGAAGACAAAGGTAAATTGGCCAGTCAAGGAGTTGATGGCTAGAAGACAGCATAGGCTGTTAAGAAGGTGGTTGAGGCATGCTGAAAACCTCAATAGAATAGAAGAAGAAAGGGTTCAGATATGTGAACCAAAGAGTGGGAGAAATCTCAGTGATGTTGATGATGAATTTGGATCAGCTGAAGATCTCAAGGACTGCCAGGAGGGTAGCCCAGAAATTCCCAATTTCCAGGTGGGCAATGAGTTGAGATCACTGTAGGATCTCATAGACTATCATGAGGACAGCCAGGGAATTTCACATTGCCAGATGGGCAAAGAATTGAGGTCACTGCGGGATCTCACAGACTACCAAGGAAGCAGCAGGAAAATCTCAATTTGCCAGGAGGGCAAGGGAGCAGAGATGGGACTGTCTGAAAGTCTCATGGACTCGGAGGTGAGTTCAATTCAGCCTGAGGCACGGATAAATATGGGATCAGTTGATCTCATAATATGCCAAGGAAGCAGCAGGAAAATCCCATATTTTCAGGTGGGCAGGGATGAACAGATGAGACTATCTGAGGGTCTCATAAACTCATAGGTGAGTTTGGATCAGCAGATGCAGCTGACAAAGGAGGAAGATCTGAGGAATCTTCTAATGATTGGAGGAATTCAGATATTCCTACCACTTATCCCAGAGGAGGCAGAGATATGCGTTGCCGATGAAGCAGAAATAGAAGAAGGACAGTCAGCTGAGACTATCAAAGAAGAATTGGAGTATGTATTTCAGACTGCCCAAGTAGAAGCAGCAGAAGAGGATGATGAGCATTCTGAGGAATGGCTCAATATTTTCAGCCAAGAAACTGAAAGGACTGCAACATGGGAGCTTGCATAAGTGGAGGAAGAGGAAGAAGCAGACAACATTAGTTTGGTTGATCTGTATGAACAAATTGAAGCCTTGGAGAGAAGGGTGATAGTGCAGGGTTTTCACATCCAACAGGTGAAGTTGGAAGCAACAGATGAAGAAGGCATGGGAGATCACAATGATCTACCCAATTGCAGAAACTTTTTGCATCTAGAGAGACTGCATGAACAGGGCCAGCCACTGGAGAAACTGGACGAAGTGATCAAGGAGATCAGGGAGTTGATGTTAGGGTCAGCAGAGATTGCTAGCAAGAAGGAGAGGCTGAGCAGAAGAAAAGAAGCAGCAACAGCAGCACAGAAGCAATAGCAACAGCAGGGAGATGGAGCAGATGAACAGCTCCAGAAATTTGTTTGGGATCCAGGAGGATTTCAATAGCTGAGATGGGAAGCTCATGAGCAGGAGCTCATGAATTTTGCAGTTGATGAGTATGATGTAGGTGCATCTCTCCACGTCAGCCAGCCAGCGACGTCAGTGCTTGCATTCAAATCCGAAGAGAGGTGCAGCCCTCATATTCATTTTTGAATTTGAATGTAATTAAATGTTTAGGTTGTTGAGCCGTGAGGCTGTGCTTTGCATAGGTGTAGAAGTAGGTAGGCCTTAAATGTTGTAAGGCTGATATCTAGATCCGATTCTGGACTAGACAGCCCATTCAATCTAATTGAATAGGGTAGGTATATTGGAGGGAAGAGATTGAAGAGCCCCCTCATGTAAAAGATCAATTTTGATCTCATTTTAAAGTAGTTAGAGTATGCACGAGAGAGAGCGAGTCTGCAAAGAAAAGGAGCGAGACTCTGTTAAAGTCTGAGCTCAAGAACACCTTGTAAAAATAGGCATTTTCCATTTAATACAAAGAAGCAGTTTTTCCTGCATAATTCCTGTGTTGAATGAATGTCTTTGAGTGTTCTTTATATGTTGTAGATGTATGCTGTAGGTTTTCATTTACAAGGAGTTGTTTTGATTTTCAGGCTTGAGAGGTTCTTTGTGGTTTCATGCCAGGAGGGCGTGACAGAGTGCTTTGGTCTCTAAATATCAATGCATAGATGCACTTCTGAACTCTGCGGATTCAGACAAAGACGTGCCAGGTGGGCACAGAAGCTGAAGTCATTAACTAGGAGGAAGACCTTTGAGGTTGCTAAACACCTCAGGAGGCAAGGCTGTGGAGAAACACAGTTGCAGACAGAATCTCTGAGAAATTCTGTAAATCTCTACTAGGTGGGCATTGAGCCAGTGCAAGGAGTGCACAGAGGAATAACTCTGTTGTGAGTTTAGATAGAAGCAAGAATCATTGAGGATTCTTGATACTCTGCCAGGAGGGAATTGAGACAGTGTGCAGATAGGCACAGAGAAGAAGGGGACTCTGTTGAGTTCTGTGATTGGGGAAGAGTCCACTGAAGGATCTTCGCAGGGTCGTTGAACACCTAGAAACACTCAGCAAGAGGTTGCTTGAGCAGCGAATAGCCAGGAGGGAATCCAAATTCTCCATCTGCAGGAGAAGGAAGAAAGGATAAAATCCCTTAGGGGTCATAGTATTTGAAAAGCTCAGAAGAGATAGCACCCTTGTGTGTGTGAAGACTCTGCAGGAGCACAGAAGTCAGAATCCTTCAAGGATTCGGGAGCTAAGCTCGGGAGAAGCAGCGGTCTTATACGCGCAGGCGAGGACTCAAGTTGCAGAGCTCACAGGAAAAGGGGAACAAAGGTCGAGGCCTTTGAATGTTTGGAATCCTTCCAAGTCTGGAATAAAAGTGCCAAGGCTTAGCAGGAGCAATAGCTATCGATGGATCAGCCGAGAGAATCTGGACCATGGATTCGTGTCCAGGAAACGTAGGAAAGATGCAATGGAAAGATGGGTCTGAGCCGTCAGATCTTAAGCTAAGACCCGATAGTCGTTGGATCTGTCAGGAGCTGCACGAGGTTTAAACCCTCATGCATAGAGCAGCAAAATTGAAAGTCCTGAAAGGGTTGGAGATCGAGATATCAGCATTCAGGAGTTCAGGAATCCGGAGGATGAGAATTTGGGCACTCGGCTTCAAAAATTGCAAAAAGGAGAGATTAGATCTAAGCCATCCATTTGTAGGAGGACGCGTGTCGTGGAATCATTCATTTCAGAGATTCAGTCACCGGGACTCACAGAGGTGAGCATCTTGACTTCGCAAGTAGTGAAGTCCCGAGGAAATCTGAGTCGTTCGTCTGAGAGAGGACGCGTGTCACGAGATCGCCCATATCGGGGATTTGGACACCGAAAGTCAGAGAAGGAAGTCCTTGACTTCGCGATTGGCAAAGATGCAAGATAATTAGGACCATCCATCTGAGGAGGATAGGTGTCAAAGATATAGGGATCTCGCGAACTCGGAGGTTCGCAAGGTGAGAGCCCAAAGGTTGGGTGCTCCAAGTCGTGAGCGGCGAAGTCACGAGATAATCGGTACCATCCATCTGAGGAGGAAAAGTGGCAGAAATCAAGGGATCTCATGAAATTGGAGGTTCACAAGGTGAGAGCCCAAAGGTTGGGTGCTCCAGGTCGCGAACTTGAGAAGTCGCGAGTAGCAAGAACGCGAGAAGAAAAGTCAACATCGCTTCTCGGGGTTTAGTGAAAGGAAGGTGTTAAGGTTGGATGTTGAAACTCACGAAGCGGAGAGTAGCGAGAGGAGCTAGCGTTAAGCCTAGCCGAAGACCACGCGCGGAATTCACTGACAAAAGAAGGGAGCTATACCCATTTCGTGATCTCGAGTATCGCAGGATTGAGAAGGAGGAGTCGAGAGCTTCGACTCGTGAACTCGCGAGATCGCGAGCTGTGACAAGTGCTTTTGGAATTAGGCCCGTGGTCATAGCGTTGTGGTCACTTGGGAAAGGTGGAGCTCGCGCCTAGTGTCGTTTGCACAGGGGAGCCTCCTGAAGGACCCATGGATCGATTTGAAGGAGATTCCAGTAGGGAATCGAAAGAGCCACTTTGTCTCAATGAAATAAATTGAATGATCCTTAAGACAGGGAGGTCGAGTAGAGACTCTATTGAGGCAGAGGTGGCATCTGCGTCAAGTGGTATCAGAGCCAAATTTCATCTGTATATTTCAAGTGAAGCGAGAAGGTAAAGGAAGACAGAGTGTTGGATACTTTGTGATGATTGTTTGCAGGTAAGAAACAATCAAGAAGACAGATAGGAGGAGACTGTAGGAGAGGCTGAGCACTCAGGTTTGCTGGAGTGATAGCAGATTTGCCAGGGGGGAAGATAGACAACAAGATGGCTACTGAAGGCTGTAGATATGTTGGAAGGAACAACCCGAAGCTGATGAGTAAAGAAGACATAGATGAATAGCTCTCTGATAAGGGGGGAGATAGAAAATCTTGCATTGCTGATGCAGCAAAACGCGAGGATGGATGAGCTTGCATTGGAGATGCAGCAAAATACCAAGTCAAGATGGGTATACGAATGGCCCATGAAGACAAAGGTAAATTGGCCAGTCAAGGAGTTGATGGCTAGAAGACAGTGTAGGCTGTTAAGAAGGTGGTTGAGGCATGCCGAAAACCTCAATAGACCAGAAGAAGAAAGGGTTCATATATGTGAACCAAAGAGTGGGAGAAATCTCAGTGATGCTGAGGATGAATTGGGATCAGCTGAAGATCTCAAGGACTGCTAGGAGGGCAACCCAGAAATTCCCAATTTCCAGGTGGGCAATGAGTTGATATCTCTACGGGATCTCATAGACTGTCATGAAGACAGCCGGGGAATTTCACATTGCAGATGGGCAAAGAATTGAGGTCAATGCGGGATCTCACAGACTGCCAAGGAAGCAGCAGGAAAATATCAATTTTCCAGGAGGGCAAGGGAGCAGAGATGGGACTTTCTGAAAGTCTCATGGAATCAGAGGTGAGTTCAATTCAGCCTAAGGTGCTGATAAAGATGGGATCAGTTGATCTCATAATCTTCCAAGGAAGCAGCAGGAAAATCCCATATTTCCAGGTGGGCAGGGATGAGTAGATGAGACTATCTGAGGGTCTCATAAACTCAGAGGTGAGTTTGGATCAGCAGATGCAGCTCACAAAGGAGGAAGATCTAAGGAATCTTCTGATGATTGGAGTAATTCAGATATTCCTACCACTTAGCCCAGAGGAGGCAGAGATCTGCGTTGTTGATGAAGCAGCAACAGAAGAAGGACAACCAACTGAGATTGTCAAAGAAGAATTGGAGCAGGTATTTGAGACTGCCCAAGAAAAAGAAGCAGAAGAGGATGATGAGCATTCTAAGGAATGGCTCAATATTTTCAGCCAGGAAACTGAAAGGACTGTAACATGGGAGCTTGCAGAAGTGGAGGAAGAGGAAGAAGCAAACAACATTAGTTTGGTTGATCTGTATGAACAAATTGAATCCCTAGAGAGAAGGGTGATAGTGCAGGGTGTGCACATCCAACAGGCGAAGTTGGAAACAACAGATGAAGAAGGCATGGGAGATCATAGTGATCTACCCAATTGCAGAAATGTTTTGCAGCTAGAGAGACTGCATGAACAGGGCCATCCACTGGAGCAACTTGACGAAGTGATCGAGGAGATCAGGGAGCTGATGTTAGGGTCAGCAGAGACTGCCAACAAGAAGGAGAGGCTGAGCAGAAGAAAAGAAGCAGAAGCAACAGTGCAGAAGCAGCAGCAGCAACATGGAGATGGAGTAGATGAACAGCTCCAGAAATTTGTTTGGGATCCAGGAGGTTTTCAACAGCTGAGATGGGAAGCTCATGAGAAGGAGCTCATGAATTTCGCAGTTGAGGAGTATGATGCAGGAGAATCTCTCCATGTCAGCCAGCGAGCCACGTCAGCACGTGCATTCAAATCCGAAGAGAGGCGCAGCCCTCGTCTTCAATTTTGAATTTGAATGTAATTAAATGTTTAGGTTGTTGAGCCGTGAGGTCGTGCTTTGCACAGGCGTAGAAGTAGGTAGGCCTTAAATGTTGTAAGTCTAAGATCTAGATCCGATTCTGGACTAGACAACCCATTCAATGTAATTGATTAGGGTAGGTAGATTGGAGGGAAGATCTTGAAGAGCCCCCTCATGTAAAATATCAATTTCGATGTCATTTTAAAGTAGTTAGAGTATGCACGAGAGAGAGCGAGTCTGCAAAGAGAAGCAACGAGACTCTGTTAAAGTCTGAGCTCAGGAACACCTTGTAAAAACAGGCATTTTCCATTTAATACAAAGAAGCAGTTTTTCCTGCATAATTACTGTGTTGAATGAATGTCTTTGAGTGTTCTTTATATGTTGTAGATGTATGTTGTAGGTTTTCATTTGCAGGGATTTGTTTTGATTTTCAGGATTGAGAGGTTCTTTGTGGTTTCATGCCAAGAGGGCGTGACAGAGTGATGCGGTCTCTAAATACCAGTGCATAGATGCACTTCTAAACTCTGCAGATTCAAACAAAGACGTGCTAGGTGGGAAAAGAAGCTGAAGTCATTAACTCGGAGGAAGACCTTTGAGGTTGCTAAACTCCTCAGGAGGTAAGTCTATGGAGAAACACAGTTGCAGACAGAATCTCTGAGAAATTCTGTAAAGCTCTGTCAGGTGGGCATTGAGCTAGTGCAAGGAGTGCACAGAGGAAGAACTTTGTGTGAGTTCAGATAGAAGAAAGAATCATTGAGGATTCTTGATACTCTTCCAGGAGGGCATTGAGATAGTGTGCAGATAGGCACAGAGAAGAAGGGAACTCTGTTGAGTTCTGTGATTGGGGAAGAGTCCACTGAAGGATCTTCGCAGGGTCGTTGAACACCTTGAAACACTCAGCAATAGGTTGCTTGAGTAGTGGATAGCCAGGAGGGCATCCAAATTCTCCATCTGCAGGAGAAGGAAGAAAGGATAAAATCCCTTAGGGGTCTGAGTATTTGAAAAGATCATAAGAGATAGCACCTTTATGTGTGCGAAGACTCTGCAGGAGAAAAAAAGTCAGAATCCTTCAAGGATTTGGGAGCTAAGCTCGGGAGAAGCAGTGGTCTTATACGCGCAGGAGAGGACTCAATTTGTAGAGCTCATAGGAAAATGGGAACAAAGGTCGAGGCCTTTGAATGTTTAGAATTCTTCCATGTCCGAAAGAAAAGTGCCAAGGCTCAGTAGGAGCAATAGTTGTCCTTGGATCAGCTGAGAGAATCTGGACCGTGGATTCGTGTCCAGGCAGCGTAGGAAAGGTGCAATGGAAAGACATGTCTAAGCCGTCATATCTTAAGCTAAAACCTGATAGTCGTTGGATCTGTCAAGAGTTGCATGAGGTTTAAACCCTCACGCATAGAGAAACTGAAGCGAAAGTCCCGAAAGGGTTGGAGATCGGGATATCGGTGTTCGGGAGACCGGAGCACAAGAGTTCGGGAACGCGGCCTCAGAAATTACGAAAAGGAGATATTAGATCTGATTCATCCGTCTCCGGGAGGACGCGTGTCACAGAATCATTCATTTTGGAGATTCGGGCACCAGGACTCATAGAGGTGAGCATATTTACTTCACGAGTAGCGAAGTCTCGAGGAAATCTGAGCCGTTCATCTGAGAGCGGACGCGTGTCACGAGATCGCCCTTATCGGGGATTCAGACACCGAAAGTCAGAGAAGGAAGTCCTTGACTTCGTGAGCATTGAAGTCGTGAGATAATCAGGACTGTCCATCTGAGGAGGATAGGTGGCAGAGATATAGGTATCTTGCGAACTCGGAGGTTCTCAAGGTGAGAGCCCAAAGGTTGGGTGATCCAAGTCACGAGCGGCGAAGTCGCGAGATAATCGGGACCTTCCAGCTGAGGAGGACAGGTGGCAGAGATCAAGGGATCTCGCAAACTTGGAGGTTCACAAGGTGAGAGCCCAAAGGTTGGGTGGTCCAGGTCATGAACTTGCAAAGTCGCGAGTAGTGAGAACACGAGAAGAAAAGTCAACATCGCTTCTCGGGGTTTCGTGAAAGGAAGGTGTTAAGGTTGGACGTTGAAACTCACGAAGAGATGAGTAGCGAGAGGAGCTAGTGTTAAGCCTAGCCGATGGTCACGCGCGGAAGGCGCTGACAAAATAAGGGAGCTATACCCATTTCGTGATCTCGGGTATTGCAGGATTGAGAAGGAGGAGTCGAGAGCTTCGACTCGCGAACTCATGAGATCGCAAGCTATGAAAAGTGACTTTGGAATTAGGCCCGTGGTCATAGCATTGTGGTCACTTGGGAAAGGTGGAGCTTGCACCTAGTGTCGTTCACACAGGGGAGCTTCCCGAAGGACCTGTGGATCAATTTGAAGGAGATTCCAGCAGGGAATCGAAAGAGCCGCTTCGACTCAATGAAATAAATTGAGCGATCCTTAAGACTGGGAGGTCGAGTAGGGCTCTATCGAGGCATAGGTGGCATCTGCATCAAGTGGTATCAGATCCGGATTTCATCTGTATATTTCAGGTGAAGAGAGAAGGTAAAGGAAGACAGAGTGTTGGAGACTCTGTGATGATTGTTTGCAAGTAATCAACAATCAAGAAGACAGTCAAGAGGAGAATGTAGGAGAGGATGAGCACTCAGGTTTGCTGGAGTGACAACAGATTTTTCGGGAGGGTAGATAGACAACAAGATGGCTACTAAAGGTTGTATATATGATGGAAGGAAGAACCCGAAGCTGATGAGTAAAGAAGACATAGATGAAGAGTTTGTTGATATAAGGGCGGAGATAGAAAATCTTGCATTGTCGATGCAGCAGGACGCGAGGATGGATGAGATTGCGTTGGAGATGCAGCAAAATACCAAGTTGAGATGGGTATATGAATGGCCCATGAAGACAAAGGTAAATTGGTCAGTCAAGGAGTTGACGGCTAGAAGACAGTGTAGGTTGTTAAGAAGGTGGTTGAGGCATGCTGAAAACCTCAACAGACCAAAAGAAGAAAGGGTTCAGATATGTGAACCAGAGAGTGGGAGAAATCTCAGTGATGCTGAGGATGAATTGGGATCATCTAAAGATCTCAAGGACTACCAGGAGGGCAGCCCATAAATTCCCAATTTCCACGTGGGAAATGAGTTGAGATAACTGCGGGATCTCATAGACTTTCATGAGGACAGCCGGGGAATTTCACATTGCCAGATGGGCAAAGAATTGAGGTCACTGCGGGATCTCTCAGACTGCCAAGGAAGCAGTAGGAAAATCTCAATTTTCCAGGAGGGAAAGGGAGCAGAGATGGGACTGTCTCAAAGTCTCATGGACTCGGAGGTGAGTTCAATTTAGGCTGAGGTGCTGATAAAGATGGGATCAGTTGATCTCATAATCTGCCAAGGAAGCAGCAGGAAAATCCCATATTTCTAGGTGGGCAGGGATGAGCAGATGAGACTATTTGAGGGTATCATAAACTCATAGGTGAGTTTGGATCAGCAGATGCAGCTAATAAAGGAGGAAGATCTGAGGAATCTTCTGATGATTGGAGGAATTCAGATATTCCTACCACTTAGCCCAGAGGAGGCAGAGATCTGCGTTGTCGATGAAGCAGCAACAGAAGAAGGACAACCAGCTGAGACTGTCAAAGAAGAATTGGAGCAGGTATTTAAGACTGCCCAAGCAGAAGAAGCAGAAGAGGATGATGAGCATTCTGAGGAATGGCACAATATTTTCAGCCAGGAAACTGAAAGGATTGCAACATGGGAGCTTGC
>SNQJ01S0089402.1:27006-41208 GCA_010110895.2 Picea sitchensis
CGAAGGATCCTTGGATCCATGGATCACGTTAATTGATGACTCTAACATTCAGGACTTTTGGCGGTTGTAATTTTATAGCATCCTGGAGTTTCGAACTCCTGGAGATCCGAAACCAATAAGAGCTTAGCTCCTTTCAGACTAGTGCAGGGTTCCCAGACCTTGGTCATATGGATCCTCCAAAAATTCTTGTGGGATACATGGTTAACTCTTGGCCATGAATTTGTTAAGGACGTGGGCATGATCCCTCAGTTACACAGGTGAAAGGTCTGAAGGAGGCACCCTCCTTCCACAAAGTTCAAAGTCGATATTCCCGCAAAGGTAAAATTCGAGGGGTCGATAGAGCTTAAGCATTCCAGTTAACCCCACCTCAAAATATTCGGTCAACTGGACCGCCATAGTCACAAAGATCTAACATCCAAACTCTATACCATCATCCCTAGATATCAAGGATGTATCTATATAGATAAAATACAAGCATTCAATCAAACATTTAAATTCAAGTTTACAGAGTCTATGGAATACTTATCTATTACAGTTGATAGCTGACCAATTGAATGTGGGTGTTCACCTTTCCACCCAACCATAGGCTCAGAGGCATTCATTCTTATCACTTTAGCCACCTCCGTGTCAAGCCATGATATCACTAAGGAACCTTTGTAGTTTCTCTGAGGCTCTCTCTCTGTGTCACAACCTTCGCTAGGTTTATCAGATTCTCCCTCAGCATCAAGCTCACGATCTTCTGCTCATTTCACATTTTTTGAAATTCCTCAGAGATCCTTTCTCTTGTCCTCTCTAATAACCATAACATATTATCAAGCTTCAAGTTATTCTTCTCAGCTTGAGAGCCTCACACACTCTTCCTCTTTTATTTTTCATATCCTGGTCATGCATTCCCTCTCTCAGTGTGTCTGCTTCTTTTTTTTCTTCATGTATTCTTTCACACCTTTCTCCTCTTCAGGAAAGTTTTGGACCTGTCTTGTTCCTTCTGTCCAAAGGAAATTCAGTTCAGTTCGAGCCTGCAGGAAAAACTGCCCTATGTGGTACTTCAGGTTGACGGATCTCTGTCTCCTCAGCCAGACCCTCCATGCTTCCATTTAAGGGGGTAGTTGATTGTTCAACCACCATTCCTTCTTTCATTAACTGATTTCTCCTTGGGATCTGGATGAGGCATATTATTTTAACATAGAGAATTTGGGAAATTTTGAAAATATCAACCCTCTCTACTATTCCCTAGCTCTTTCCTCTAGTGATATCATGGCTAGTACTTCAAGGCTTCACCCCCACAGTGATTCGTTGTCAATCTAAAAAAATTACATTTACACTGTACACATGCCATAGCATGGTGATCATAATTAATTATAATTTACAAGTTGGGGGAAACAGGGGTATTACATTAAGGAACCCAAGTTTGATTGAGGAATAATGTAATGAGGATCAGTGAATTTGTAGGAGAAACTATTCTAGATGGATAGTATATGTCATGTTGTTACTGGTAATATGTGGAATGTCACGTAACTCCTCATGGTTAAAGAGTTATGGCCATGCCAAGTTGGAGAACCCTCATGATTTCTCTAGAAGCCCCTAGAAGGTCAAAGAATTCAAATTATTCTAGAAGCTCCTTGAATAAGTTGACCAATCAAAGTGGTTAGTCATGGCTTAAGTGGCTGCAATAAGAAAACAATTAAAAATAAATTATTTGCAACTAGAAGTGGAGAGTTTACTATTTGTCGATAAAGTGGTTGTAAGTGGACAAAGTTGTTAGAAGTGGATTAGCCTGAAAAAAGGAAGTTGGGTAAGTTGGTTAGAAGATAACCCCTAGAGGAAGCTACTTGGAGAAGTGTAAATAAAAGAGAAAGGGTCTCTTATGAGCATGATCTTCGAGCATTTTGAATATCCATTCGTGAATGGTTATTTGGGCAGGTATTATTGATAGAGCAAATTCGCAGCAGAAAAATCACTGCAGTGAAACCATGGCAATAGAACCATGGGAGTAGAATCGCAACAGTAAAACCGCGACAGGAGAATCGTGGCAGCAAAACCACAGCAACAAAATCATGGCAGCAAAACCACTGTAGCATAATCGTGGCAACAGATTTGGCAGCTGCAGAAAGTTGGCAGTTCGGTAACCACATCAAATTTGCATATTGGAATTGTTCCAATTGTTGCATGGTATGGTATAGGTATTGATGATTTCTACAAGATTAAAGGTATGGCACATGGTGTTATGTAAGGGTTTATGATATTTGTTTTATGGAGATTATGGTGTATTTCTAGAGGTATCTTGTTGGTTAACTTGGTGATATTGTGCATATGGTTGAGAGTTGACTTGATGATTGATCTTTGTGAGTAGATTAGATTTGCATGATGACATTGATGAGACGGGTTGAGGTGACAGGTATTGTGACAAGTTGTGTTGTTTTTACAAGGGAAAAACTCTCTATGGCCAATGGTAAACCACAATAGACAGGTATGACTGCAGAAATCAACTCAATTCCAACATGTGCTATATAAACTAATGTGCAATACAAGGAAGAAGCCTACCTCGATCCAATCGTTTGATGTTGTTCCACCATTGAGAACTTTGACCCAAATCTTTACACCTACAAGAAGTTCTCAACAAACAAGCAATGCAAGTATATAGTGACAATATATAAAATGAGTTAGCACATCAGATAGCACAATCCATTAATAAATATTACAAACATGTCCATGGATAATAATCATATATTTGCAAGTTATCGATAGGACGGGAAAGGAGTATTTCTATTAATAATTGATCAATAGAAGTGTCAACATTACAGACTTCTGTGTCGGCACGGTTCGAAACCAAGAAACCAAGTTCCTTCCAACTGGGTCTCCCCCACTTCAATCATCCACCAAAGGCAAGCTCATAGAAAAGAGGTAATGAGGTCCTCTTGACAATAAGGAAAGATCTTGGGGGATAAACACTGTGTTCAGACTTGAGGGGCAAAGGGATGCAGACTCAATATGAAGTAATTCCTCCAGAGTAACTTTTCTCTCAAAGTTGAATGCTTTCTCCTCTTTTTCCATAGCTCGAAATTGTGCTCTTATAGCCTCCAGAATGCAACTGAAGGGCCGAGTCCGAATGTTTCCAGTATATGGAAGGCCAAAGATCAGAGATCTCCTATCGTGACATGGAAACCCGACCTCATTTTGTATTTTCTGGCACAAATCCCGATATACACGAGCTATAGTGGAGCAGCAAGCGTATACGCATATTGCAAAGTAGTTAGGGAGCGTATATGTGGAAAATATATATATATTTTTGGCTCTGGATTTATCAAAAAGGGGGTTTATAAGTCTGCATAGGGAAATGGAAAAAGGTCCT
This sequence comes from Picea sitchensis, assembly GCA_010110895.2. Taxonomy (NCBI): domain Eukaryota; kingdom Viridiplantae; phylum Streptophyta; class Pinopsida; order Pinales; family Pinaceae; genus Picea; species Picea sitchensis. The sequence goes on from SNQJ01S0089402.1 coordinate 30,356, forward strand.
CTATGCAAGATAGCAATGGTGAGGAAAATCTTGCTATAACAGATGCCCCCTAATGTGTGAGATCAAAGGAGTATCTGCGATGGTCGAAATACATTATAAATAACCCAGAGTGGAGTGGTAGAGAACCATCTGGACGAACTCAATTGCTCATTACATTATGTACTGACTTTTCATACATGGCTACCAAGAATACAATGCAGATCCATGTGGAAAATATACCAACAAGTGTTCATGGACATGCGTAGGCAAGTATAAATGTGGTTACATGCCAATAGTTTTCATAGTCACCAACAAGGCCCAATGAAACCAGTCTCAAAATCAATCTGAAGATATCTATATACCATGGAGTACAATCTAATCTCCCATGATCGTTGAAGTCAAATAGGTACTGGTCCAATGAAATGGAAACAACAACTCAGGAAAGTTGTGTCCACAAAGTGATGTCTTCAAGTATTCAATACAATCCCCCAATGGTGAAAGTCTACATCATGTGAATAAATGAGTTGAGTTCGAACATGATGAGACATCATTTGATTACCAGTCATTGAGGTATACCGTTAACAAATGCGAGACAGCCTACCAATGATGAAAGTAGGTATCAAGGCACCGAGTACATCTCTACAAATGTGAATAAAGGAGCTGGTGTCGAACACTTGAGAGATCCATTGATCAGGAGACATTGATGTACTCCCATTTGTCAATGGCGAGAGAGCATGCCACTAATTACTGCAAGCCTCAAGGTACTCATAAAACTCTAGGTCTCATATCTAGAATACATGAGCTGAAGTCGATGCAAAGAGACTCGATGAAAGGAGAGCATTAAGGCATCTCTCATCAGTCAGCATGAGGAACAAAGAAGGAGCTTCATGATTTGGTGGAGATCGGACGAAGAACATGTTCACGAACCAACGACCATGTGTGTATTTCGCATGTGCCAAATGCAAGCATTACATGAAAAAGACCCTCTGAATAGCAGCCAATGATGAAAATTGTTGACAAAGGCGAGGAAACCACCAATAAGGATAATGGCATCCAAGACACTACACGAATCCCAAAGTGTGAATAGATGTCTTGTCGTCAAACACAAGGGAAACCACCTAGTCAATGACCCATGATGAAATGTTGATTGTTGGGTTCAAGGTGACCTACCAATGATGAAAGTAGGGCCAGGGTGCATCATAAGACTAAAGTATCATGTGATTTTGAGACAAACTCAGGGTATGGCCAACATGCAAAGTCAAGATTTCTGAGGAGTGGCCGACACAGGTTGATAGACTTCCTTTGAACAAGAGAATGAGACATACGGTCAAATCCGGCAGCATAGACTTAATGATGTGAAAATTAGATGCAGGAGGCATCCATAATGTTCTTTATAGTGACTGGAAGATTAACCAATCGGTAGAGAAAATTATGTAATGAGATCAGCTTCCTAAGGCCATGCTAAACCCAAAATTATGATGATGCAAGGACTCAATAACTTTGTGCTCTGCTCAAAGGCGACACGATTGTTTCCAATTACAATATAGTACTCCCTTCCCACGCGTCTTTTTTTGTTTTTTCATAACAAGTGAATGATATGATACAGAGGAGGGAACGAGTGTCATAAGTAAGCAAAACTAGTTCCAGCAGTGGAACGTACCTATGCTCAATGCAAGGAAATGCATGTGGGAGATGGAAACTCGAGGTGATGTTCCCTCCAAGGTATAGGGTGTCAAATTGCGAAGGATATAAACAAGGCTCTACTTGGTTGAGGATGAACACTGCTTGGGCCATGGTTTATAACGCAAAGCGAGAACCGGCTAAAGGCTCAATACTACAAGCAAGGGCATGAGATGCAATCACAATTTAACGCCAAAAAATGTCCTTTTTTATATATTTTAGTCAACTTGGTGTGAAAAAAGGGTAAACTTGTGCCAAATATACATCTTTTCAAATCTAATTTACAAGTGTGAAAAAGACAAGTTCACTCGGCGATCTTTTCCATTTTTTATAGCGAGTCAAAAAAGAGCTTAACTAAGACTCTTGATATTTCAAATCTAATTTTAACGAGTGTGAAAGGGTAAAATCGTTCGGTGATTTTTTCAATTTTTAATAACAAGTCAAAAAAGAGCTTAACTAAGACTCATTTTTTGGGAGTCTGCGGGTAATAAGGTCGTGTGTGCATGAATGAGAAATGAGGCTTATTGTAAAGTCATGTATCGAATTCTAATGGACTCCCGGTCCTAAGGAAAAAATCTCGGCATGGGCACCAAATGAGAAAAGAGGTTCTAACTAGGGTACCCATGTTTGGTAAGTTTCTAACATTTATTAACAATGTTATGATAGCAAATGGAGGTTAATGCGTCGCAATAAATGGGTTTGTACCTAAGGTGTAAAAAGTGGTAATTGAAGGATAATGCAAAACTGCATGATGTAGTGAATACCTATCTTATATGCTAGGTTATGAATATACCTGCCTGAGGAGACGAACGACCAACCATGACGTTGAAATCTGTAAGAAAATTGAGTTGAAACTACAAAAACCAGCTTAAAACCATTTTTGAATTAGTCCATTAGACAAAATAATAGCATAAAACTATATCAAATGGGTATAAATGTTTTATAAATAGTAATAAAATCAAAATTTACTATGTCATTTTCATTTTCACCCAAAATAGTGCAATTTGGACTAACATACCTCCAGAATTCAAACGACGATCATGGGAGCAATAGGTAACGGAATCACAAACCGTCTGGTCCAGGTAACTCTTCATCCCATCCTCTTCAAATTCAATGGTTTACAATTTTGAATTAGGCTCCAGTTTTTTAGTTTTTAAGGGCGCAAATTGAGTTTTTCGGTATACACATGTTTCTACTAATATGTCACATATATGACCAGATATACACCCCTATGTGAACTACAGGGACCGTATATCAGGCCCAACCCATGACTGTTCTTGGATAACTCGCGTATACTTGCGCAAAATGGCAAAAAATAAGCTTCTAACTCAAAAATTGATTTGGTTTTTGCAGGATGGTGTTGGAGTGGAGGAAGAGAGAGCATGAGGGGGTAGATGCAGCAGTGGATCGAGATCCAGTGGCTCAAGCGGCATTAAAAAGATGTGTTCTATACAAGTTTTGGTCTCTCAAAGGAATGAGGGCCCAAGTGAGGTTATTGGAAATGCTAGTGGGCTATTGGGATCCAGATAGCAAGAGCTTTATCCTTGATGGACAACCATTAAGGATCGAAGTAGAGGACATCTACTTCTTGACAGGACATTCACACCGAGGAGAGGTCGTGGACCTCAAGTCACGCTGGGTTGGGAGTGGGATGAAGATCGAAGAATACATCGAGGCCCACTGTGTTGCATGGACTCCCATGGTGGGAAGTCAAATACCTATCCAGGTTATAGGCAACCTCAGCCTGAAGATTATTGTGCTCGTGCTTACCAGGATCATAGGGTCAGCCTCGTTACATCAAGCATCGAGATGTCTTATGTTTTATGCACTAGAGTGTGCGAGACCTACCATGTACGATTAGTGTACCTCACTGTTGACCAATATGAAAGGTCAGCTGACAGAGTGCAAGCAGGGGGCAAAGCAAAACTTTGGGTTTGCCTCTATCCTTTGTAGCTTCTTTTTCGAGCGGATCCCAAGTCTAGGACCTAGAGTGAAGATCATTCCTAGAGGGCCACGTGATCCAGCTATGGCACGATGGATCGAGGTCATGAGAAGGCAGGGGGGAGGTAGGGTGGCGACACCCTACAACGATGATTTTTTCTTCTAGTGGAGGAGACAAATCATAGCTCTAGACGACTATCCCTATGCAGGAATTGATTTCAGAGGTGATACTGATATGCCGCTTCCACCAGGAGCCGTCTACGGCACCATAGGTAAACAATATTTTTTATATATTTCATTTTTTGTATTTTGTATTTAAAAGAACAAAAATATTTTTTGGATGGTGTTTTTAAATATTAACTCGATACTTATGTGGTTGCAGACGTGGGTCTATAACCACCAGAGGGATTCCTACGACATAGGTGGAGGCACCAGGGAGATGAGGCAGTGGGAGGAGAGGCGGAGAGAGTCCTTCAGAACGTGCAGGGCAACCTGTCGCGTTTGACACAAAGGATTCCTATGGTTCAGGTGGAGGATCTACCTGAAGCCATCCAAAGGCAGTTTGTCGGTGTACCTAGAGAATGGGTACGACTCTTCCAACGTCTCGCCAATGTCGTGGTTTACTATCACGAGACTCATCTGGTGCCACAGGCATAGATGTCATGGGACATGTATATCGGTTGTATATGTATTTTTGAGGGTTTTAGCCCCGATTTTGTAATATAAAACACGATATTTTTTGGAAATATATAAAGAGGGATCTTTGATTGTACTTATATCTTACAATGTGTACATTGATTTAATGGTTTTCTTTGCTTTATTAATGTGACAAATGCCAATTCAAAACATATTTAGTGTAGGCATCGGATACATGATTAGAACTTCTAGGAATGTGAAAGTATGTAATAAAATCAAATTGTCGTTCTAAAATATGTACCCATAGGAATCGACGGAGTAACATCGGATCAGGAACACGGTAACAATATTTCAACTGACATACGACTAGCTGAGAATCCAGGCGCACCTCTATAGAGCGAATACCATGTAAGATAGCATCGCGTAATAATTCTATGACGGCGTTGTATTCGGCCACATTATTCATGGATGGCCCTAGGCATATGCCACCTGAAGACACCAGCAGACCCTCGGGTGAGTAAATCACCCAAGTGGAGGAAGATAAGTTATGTGTATGACGACTGGCTCTGTCTGCGAATCCTACGTAGACCAAAGACTTCGTTGACATCTGCCAACAAAAGGGAAAACTCGATAAGCAAGACAAAGACAAAAAAGGGGAAAAGGTGTATATGCACTAAATTTACATTAGTATACAAAGGGTTTCTCCCAAGCCCAGGGCTCAAGCGTAATACATTTTTAAGTAGAGCCCATTTCTGGGCTCAGCCAATTTATTCCCTTCATAGTCTTCCAACTCGTAGGATCCTTTTTCTAGAACACGTCGCACGATATAAGGACTGTGCCACATGGGTTTAAACTTGCCTGGCCCTAGCGGTTATTTGGCTTGGTCATACAAGAGGACCAAGTCACCCTCAACATACAACCGGGGATAGACAGACTTATCATACTGAACCTTGACACGTTTCTTGTTTGCCTTGATAGCTGTAAAGGCATCCCGACGTTGCTTTTCAAGACTCTCTAGGTGTACAAGGCATCGCTCTAAATCCAAAGTGTTGGGTAGGAGCTCAACTTCCAATTTGAGAGAAGGAATTTTGCATTCAACGGGAAGTATCGACTCCACACCGTGTACTAAATGAAAAGGAGAAAAATCAGTGGTAGTCTTAACCAAGTTTCGGTATGCCCAAAGTGCGGGAAATAACATGATGTGCCAGTGGAAATTGCTCTGATTGACAGTTTTTTGCAAGATGGTCTTGAGAGACTTATTGATGGCCTCTACTTGCCCATTTTCCTATGGGTAATAAGGAGATGAGTGATCATGTTTAAACACCAGCTTAGACGTTATTCTATCATCATTTCATTTTGAAAATGACTTCCATGATCAGTGACAATCTCACTCAGGATAACGAACCGGGAGATAATTTGGTTGAATACGAAAAAAGTTGCAGTCTTCCCATCGAATTTCATAGTAGGTGTGGCTTCGACCCATTTGGTGAAGTATTCGATGGCCATGATAATGTGTTGATGCCCCCCAACCGAAGTTGGGTTGTAATCAACGAAATCTACTCCCCACTTGGTGAAGGGACTGATGGTAATGACTGAGTGAAGAGGGGCTGGATGCGAGCACATTTTTTGAGTGAACACCTGGAAGGGGTGACACTTCTTAACCACTTCAATACAATATTTAAAGATGGTGGGCCAGAAGTAACCGACTCGCAATATTTTTTGGGTTGTCGCAAGCCCGGATAGATGACCACCACAAGCCCCTTTATGGCAATCATTAAGGAGTAACTCGGCTTCCTTGTGAGGTAAGCAATGACGTAAGATACTATCTATTCCTTGACGATACAAAGTGTCATCGACGATTGTATACTTTTTGGCTTGGTATCTAACACGTCGTCGATCATCTCGTGAGAGATGTTGAGTGAACTTCAAGGTTTGAAGATTTAAAACAATATCTCCATACCAGGGGTCGGACGACGAGACGAGGAAAATGTGTTCATCTGTGAATGAATCGACATGAATAACATCTTTGTCTAATCGTGGGAAATTGGATATTAACTCTACAAAAACTAGTGATTTCTTAGACTTGGTCGAAGCAAAGTCGAGATCAAATTCTTGTAAGATGACAATCCATTTATTATATTTTCCGCCTATGATACATCTAGTGAGGACGTATTGAAATGGATTAACATCGGCAACCACGGTAGTTTTTCAAAGCAATATATAGTGTCGTAAACATTGGACTCTGTGGACGGCAACCAAAGCTAGTTTTTCAATGTGCGAGTAATTACATTCAAGACCGACTAAATTTTGACTGAGATAGTAGATGATGTGCTCACGGAGCTCATCATCCTCTTGAACTAGAACCATACCAATGGTCTCTTCAGATGCGGCAATATACAACAAGTAATCTCTACTGTAATCAGAAGATTTCAGCAGAGGGGCCAATACCAAGGATTTCTTTAAAGCGTCAAAAGATTGTTGGGCTCGCTCATCCCATATAAACGAGGTGTCTCTATTCAATATGTGCATGAAAACCTTAGTGATATTGGCATAATTCACAATAAACCGACTCAAAAAGTTAGCTTTCCCCTGTAAACCTTGAAGTTGTCTAATAGTGCGTGGGGGAGGCAACTGAAGAATTGCCTCAACCTTAAGTGGATCTACCATGATCCCTGTCTTGGAGACTAAGAATCCTAAGAGACGACCAGATCTAACGCAAAATATGAATTTATGAGGATTGAGTCGGATCCTATAGTAGCGGCATCTTTCAAAAACTAGTCGAAGGTGCATAGCATGATCCACTCTCTTGCGAGAGTGAGCCACAAGATCATCGAGGTAAGCTTCGACTATGTGTTTGAGATCATGAAAAGCGAAAGTCATGGCTCGTTGGAAGGTTCCTCCGGCGTTTTTCAGGCCGAAAGGCATTTTTCGGTATGCAAACGTGCCCCAAGTACATATGAATGTCATCTTATGTTGGTCTTTGGGTTTGATCTGGATTTGGTTATAGCCTAAAAATTCATCCATAAAAGAAAATATTTTGCTTCCCGCACACTCATCGAGAATCTGATCAATGAAAGGTGTGGGGAAGTTATCTTTAGGACATGCCTTGTTCAGGTCATGAAAGTACATACACACGCTGATGGTTCCTTTCTTTTTATTCATGGGAACGGGGTTGGATACCCATTTAGTCAAGGGAACCGGGTAGATAAATTCGGCATTAAGTAGCTTCTCTACATTTTCCTTAATAGCGAGGGCCTTCCTAGGATTAACAGCTCTAAGACATTGTCGAATGAGTTTAGCATCCGGGTAAGTCCTAATCTCATGTTCGACAATACGGGGGTCGATCCCTGGCATCTCTTCATATGACCAAGCGAATACATCTCGAAATTCTTTGAAGAGCTTGGTGTAGAGTAGAATCTCTTCTGGCGAACAATCTGCACCTATATTTACATTTTCGATCTTGCAAGGGGTACGAGAGATATCAATCTGGACGGTAGGAGAAATACTCGCCTTATTCCCTTTGGCATAAATGCCATGCGTATCAAGTGGAACTATGGTGTGACCGACTATCTCACTCAGGGTAGATCTAAAATCATCTTGATCAATTCTTTCAAGACTTGGGAGAAAATAAGATCGATGATGCATATCGTCCCAAGGTCTCTCGGAAACATTCATGACTTCAAGGATGGCTTCGTCTGAAGGAAAAGTCTCATCCAAAAATTATGTGAACAAGATAACGAAATGGCCCACACAGGCCTAAGAAATGGATCCTCCTCGACCGTCTGCTAGGGAACAGGATCGGGATTGGCAGAAGAGTCAAGGATAGCTTGATATGCAATCTTTGCTACTAATAGTGGCATATCCATGCCAGCATGCGACTAACCTTCAATGGATGAAGTCAGAGAAGGTAGGGTCCAAGGGTCACTAAAATAAGAAGTGCGGAAAGGGATGGACTTCTCTACTGAAGTGGGTGTACTGGAAATGGCGTAAATGTGGTGAGTCGGTGTCGAGAAGTCGAAAGTACCCATGAGTGAAGAATAAATTCCGACACCGATATTCTCAGTTGTCGGCTGAGAATTATCAACCACAGGGATCGACTGTCCAACAGATGTGTTCGGGTTAGAGTACGCAAAGGATAACTGGTCGATCGTCACAATCTCCCCCTGATGAGGAAAACAAAGCGTGCAGAAAATGAAAGATACGACGGGGACCATAGGATAAGTCCAATTGCGACCTAGTAACAGGTTATAAACGAGAGGTGCATCAACTACCTCTACTTCTACCTCTATTGTCTTCCCACCTAACTGGACCGGAAAGGTGGGGAGAATACCATGAGGGCAGAAGGAATGACCATCGAATGCGGTCAACATGGTTGATGACTTTCAAAGGGTTTGAGAACCGACAGCTTTCCAATAGACTAAGGACATCACGCAAGTGGTAGCACCTTCATCAACAACCGCTCATTTGATTGTATATTTAGAATACTCCATGTGGATTTGGAAAGACACATGGTAGGTGTTGGCAGCCAATCCGCATTTTTCTATTGTCTTATAAGCTTCCTACACCAATGTTTTGCAAACATCAATTTTTCGTTGCAATTTTCAAATAAACGACACTTTTATTTTTGCGACATTTGCACATTTACCTTCGTTTTGTTTTCACGATTGTATGCGTGAAAACTTAGTCTTTCGAAGTCGCATTAAAATCATTATTTGAACTGTCATTATCCTTCTTGTCAATATGCCCATTGCGCTTACATTTCACTTATCATTATGCAGCTGGCAAAACATTCAAACTATACTCATTGGACATTCTTGGATTGATGGTGTGACTTGGTTTCATTGAGTTTGTAATGCATTGGCATTTGGTTTTGCATGTTATTTGACATACTTGACCATTGGTTTCATGAAAATACATAGGTGTTATGGTTAAATCTTTCATATATATCTTTTAATATGATACCTACGTTCATATTTTCATAACTATTGGCATGTTGATTATATGAAGACCCATTGGCACCTTGGTTAAACTATTGATATGAGTTGATACATTGGCGCATGGTTAAACATTTGCTATTGTTTTCAAATTATATGTTGATGGTTTAAAACTTTGGCATAACGTTGATTGTGCGCGTTGGTTTATACACTTACTATTGGTTTCATTGGTCGGCCAAGTGACGCAATTGTTGAACTATGCTATAATGGGTAGAACAGCTATAAGTCGGCGGTTGTACTTTGGCAATAACTATTATGCATGGCAAAGATAAGCTCCACCACCTTCGCACGATGACATTTATGCCTATCCCTTATCCCCGTTCATCTCTGTTAGCTCGGGTAACCCTTTGCGCACTCTTCTCCTGTGTATGCTATGACCCAAACCCTAGCTTGTTCACCGTGTGCTCAGCTCCATGGCACCGGTGGTGCGAATCGAACCGAACGGCAGCCAAGCCTTGTTGTTATTTGACAATGCCCGGAAGGACTTGGAGGATAACGGTTGGATTACCTTCGCGCAGAGATTTGAGGGTTTTAACTTATTTGTGGCACAGCAGTTCGCTCTGATGTTTGATGGTTGTAGAGCCAAGGTGGGTGACATATAGTTGGAAGTCGATGAGAAGTTTATCAGTTCTGCTACAGGGTTACCTGCCACAGGCCAACGTTGGTTCAAAAATTCGAAAGTGGAAGAGGTTCCATGGCCACTACTGTTCATCTCATGAAAGGTCACCTCTTGTGACAGAGGTATGCCCATATCCATGCTTAAACCACAATGGCATGACCTTTTCATAATAGTCAAACAGTTTGTGACCTGTGAAGGTCAATATGGACTCATGTTTCTCTACCACCTGCGTTTGTTAATGAATTTTATGGGATACCCGTTGAATATGCCCTTTTACTTTCAGCGTAGCCTATATAAAATGTCTAAAAGGTTTAAAAGGGAGAAGGTCGAAAGTAGCCTGTTCCACCATGGACTAATTAAACTTATCATTGTTTATCACTTGAGTTTACATGGTGATAGCTGGAGAGCTTTCATCGCTCGAAATGGTTTTGATGACACAGACCCTGTCCAGGTTGACAAGCCTGTGGTTAATGAAACCAATGTCCAGCCACCCGTGCCCTTCCATGTCCTACTTCCATCTCCTAAGCCCTCGGTCGACCTTGACATTGATTTACCAGACGTCGTAGCAGAGAAGGTCGAGGCTATTAAAAAGCCTGCGAGCAAAAGGGCTAAGGCAAACCCTACTGTTATTGCTAAGGGTAAAAAGAACGCTCGGCTTATTTCGAGGATGGCTAGAAATAAACCTAAACCCTCTGTTGAGCAGAAGCCCATAGTCCTTAGTGAGGATTCGGACTCTGACGTAGAACGTTTCCTAGCCAGTGAGTACCCTTACTCAAAGGGTTTATGCCCCGAGCCACCTTATGATTGTGTTTCGAATCTTCCCCCTTGCCTAAGAAATAATCCAAGCTACCCTGGGATCAAATTACCTAACAAAACCCTCAGCAATGTAACCAAACCCTCACCTGCATTTTCGAATCCCACACAGTCGCCCTGTGACCAATGTGATTTATGGTTGGAACGATATTACATCTACGTTCCCATACTCCAATCGAAAATCCAATTAT
>SNQJ01S0089403.1:21035-37291 GCA_010110895.2 Picea sitchensis
GAAACAATTTCATCCAAGACATGTGCAACTCTCCTTCTACAAAGTCACCCACAGGTAAATATTTGCATTCTCCCACTTTAACAACGCCCATTTGTCAGGACATCCCTTATCCACATCACCCACTTACATGGCTTAGATTCAATCTTTTCTGAAAACTTTCATTTTCCAATGGACACTAGCCCAATAGGACGCCCTGTCACTTTCCCTAGACTTGTATTCCAGGCTTGTATAATGTCTTTAAGCTTTTAACTGGGGTAATAGGGGTTTTATGCACATGTTTAATAACATTGATGATGAGATGTGATTGACATTGCTATGATCCCTGTGACTTATGATCCCATGGAGGGCGTAGTTGTTGATGTGCAAGATCATGCCCGATGGACAGGTACCATGTTGGACATGTACACATGGGGAGATGATCAGTTCGGACCTCCATGGGGCTGAAGAGCCCACCAGATGGATGTTGAGACCCCAGTAGGGAGAACAAATAGGAGAAAGGGGTTTGCACCATAAAGAAGAAGGACGTCTTGCAAAGGCACCATGGCAGAGCTTAACCTAGGGGAATTGTGCCCCTTTTAGTGGAACGTTGGCCTTGTAGGGCCTAGGACGTCACCCAAGAGGTTCATGACATCATCCTTTCTTCATGAGCATTTTGGAAGATGGATATGGCAGTTTGGCACATGTGGCAGCTTGGAGAAGCCCAAGGAGGGCTAACATTTTGCTTCAGGAGGCTTCATTTTCCCTCAAAGGAGATAGCGTCACCCTAGAAAGGGGATGACGTCTCACTTTTTTCTTGATTAGGGTTTTAATCTAAACAATTAATGTAAAACAATATGATTTTAATATTTTGGCATTGTCGGCCTTTTTATGACCTAAAAAGTAAAATTAGGTCATTGTACTGTATAAATTGAGGGTTTTTACCTTCATTCTTTTTATCATCTTTTACTCACTCATTAGTGAGGTCTGAAATTTGAGCTATCTTTGGAGTTCTTGGTTGAAATTGTGAGGCACACTTTTTGAAGGAAGACATTTTTGGACTTGTATTGGCATTTTTGGCATTTATCTTGGTGGAAGGTGTTACAACTAGGGTTTGCTATATGATTTCTTGGTTAAATGTAAGTGAATTTCTGCAAAACTTCTTAATTGAATGGTTGTAGTATTATTTTTCTTGCATTTACTGTTATAATTTGTTGATTTAGACCCTAGGTGACAAGCACACATTGAAATTCCTTGTCTCATGTCCCTACCAAGGTTTCAAGCCATTTTGTTTACTGAAGAGGATAGAGCCTTGCCTTAGCAACACTCCATCGATCTTCTTCCATGTTAGTTGTTTTTTTATTTGTTGAACTAAGAAGAAGAAACCACACCAAGGCCTAGTTCCCCTACACCTTGGTGAGCCGATCTTCCCTAGGGTTTGCCTAGTAAAGCCTTGCTATAGCAACACGTTACTTGCAAACCTTTTTGTCTTAGTTTTATGCAATCTTTTGCGCTAGTCGTTTTTCCATTGAGCTAAGGAAGGAGGAGAGAGCACTGAGGCCTAGTTCCCCTACACCAAAGTGAGCCTCTCTCCCCTAGGGTTTCATCCTTGAGGCCTTTCCATAGCAACACCTCAAGGTTTAACTCTCTTGTCCTTAGTTTTTATCATTATCATTTGATCCTTCATCTTTTGCGTCCTCCTTTTGACTACATATACCCTAAGAACACACTAATATAAGGCCACATGTGTTTAGTAACTTGATCATACAACTTCCAATACCTTTGAAAAAACCCTAACTATACTAACCCTAGCCTAGACTAACTCTACTAACCTTAGTGTTGCCATCATATTTCTTGTGCTATAAACACCTTTGTGCAACTATCGTTTTAGTTTTAAAGCAATTGAATGGTTGGTTAAGGCATTATCTATGAAGTGTTAATTTGTTACATTGAATGCCAAGTTTCTTTAGCATTTATTGAGAAGTGATATTGTAACCATTGCTATTGTACAAACATTGACTTCGTCAATATTTATTGCTCAATTGCTTATTATTAGAAAAGTCATTAATTATATGAAGTACTAACCAACAAGAAAGCTTGCACATAAAGTTTTATTGTTGCTATTGTCTCGGGTAGGTGATCTTATTGGTTATTACTTCCGGTTATCTTTATTGGCTATAAAGCCGGCCTTGAACTTTCTAATCAGTGGTGACTTGTGAGAGTTTATTAATTTAACCTTTTAAGCCCTTGGCCTTCTACCAAAACCAGTCCTTAGGGTCTCCACATTACCTCCTAAATAGAAAGAACAACTTCCCATCGGGTAATGAGGGTGGGATTGGACCCCAGTGCCTTGAGTTTGACCTGCTTTTCATCACAATATTTTTCCTAAACTACAAACTATTTTACTAAACTACAAGCGTGTTTTAGTTACGCCAGTTTGACCTCTTTTCATCTATCTATTTTCCTAAACTACAAACTATTTTACTAAACTACAAACTGTGCGATAACAACTTCAACCCCTCTTTATAAATTTATTAGATTCCTAATGCGTCAATGCGCCCAAAATTACATAAAGGTTCAAATTTTAGATTCTAAAGTGGCCATGCCCCTGAATTGACTTCATAGTTCCACAAATTTTAAATTAAGCAATAACTAACCTGGCCTGTTACGAATCATAAACTCTACATTTACTCATTATGTACATTCAAGATAGATGTGCTATACTATTTCTGTAGACCACCCACATTAAAATCTCACACTCAAGTTTCAACTTTCTGTAGACATTTTATTGATTAAAATAAATGTACACATAATTGACTATCATATAGATTATTGCAGTGTGTTGTATTTTTCTTTCATATTTTTCTTTTAGTTCTTGATAAAGAAATTCAATATAAACAAAAACAAATACGCACAGAGAATTTCATCGGTCCCACACATACCGAATCAGGCATACAATTGTTAACATGGTTATACAACTGATTGGATGGTTTCTTTGTCGTCCCTTTAAGTTATTGGCTAAGTAATCACACCCTACAATGTTCTCTTGTATTGTTCAGGACAAAGAAACAATATGTTGTGGCCTAGAGGATGAAATCTGATCCCAAGTCCCCAGACTTGGTTGGAGATTACTAAACGTGCCAAGGAAGAAAAACATGTTGTCTTAAATACCAGAACCAAAAACCCTCTTTTCTTCCTTCCCTCAACCTACCAATCCTGCCATTCATGCCACTCCTCTCAAGATCCAAAAATTCACTGGGGAAAAAATAATTGAACACCAAATCAAGGGTCTTTGATGTAATTGTGATGACAAATATTTTTGGGGGCACAAGTGTAAGGAACAAAAGATTTTTATAGCCATTTCTGACACAAGGAGGCCGCAGTTTCCTCTTTGGAAGAACTACCCTTAACGGATGATCTTAATCCGCCCTCTATTCCACCATAAGTTGAACCATTGATTTCGTTGGATGCCCTCACTGGCTTCTTTTCTCACCAAACCCTCATGCCAATTGGATACATTAAGCACATGAAAGTCATAATCCTTTTTTACAGTGCCATCACACAATTTTATTCATCATTGCATTTCTTAGGAAATTGAGTGTTATAACTGTGCAGTTAACAATTTTCAAATCATGATTTTCAATGGAGGTTCCATGAAATGTGGTGAATGTTGTGAAAATGTGCATCTACAAATTGGTCACTACCACCTGAAATATCATATGTTTGTTATCGACATGGGAGGTTGTGACATTGTGCTCGATGTTGAATAGTTACATACTCTCGACCCCATACTCATGGACTTTAAGGACCTAACCATACAATTCCAACATGAGGGACAACCATATAAATTCCAAGGCATCACACCAGGTTCACCTGAGATCATCAGTTCCCACTGAGTGGAAAATATGTTGATACTAGGAGGGGGAGGGTGACTCAATATCGATTATACTTTAGCACCTTTTAAAAACTTTAACTTTTCAATCAAATAAATGTCTCTCAATAAACTGTAAAGAGCAGAAGAGCAAATACACAGTGCACAATAGATTTATGTGGAAATTCAAATGGAAGAAAACCACATAATGTTTTTCTTATATAATAACAAGATTGCATTGATAGGAAGATACAACTTCGAATATTATCCAGATCCAATTGGAAAGAGGCACCAGCCTCCTGATTTACAAGAACCAACCTGAAGGAAGCTACAACAACCTAGATTTTCTAGTTCCAACTGGAAGGAGGCTCCAACCCCCTTTCCTTTCCCCTTCCTTCCACCCTTAAATATGTATATAAAAGAATCAACCTGTCACTGTCACTATCACTGCCACTGTATCTATCTCTATCATTGATACATGTTGGCCCTTGGTTATGGAAGTAAGCGAAGACTAAGGAAGGAAAGATGAAATGTGAACTGTGTGTCAAACACAACGACTGATACTGGGTCGAAGTGAGCAAAAGAGAAGAAAAGCCGGAGTGAAGTAAGAGAAAGAAAGTCATTGGATGATAATATCGAGGATGACAGATCAACAAAGAAGATGGATCGTGGACAACTCAGCGAGCAGAAAAAATCCACCAACGGATGCTTTGGAGCACCTCACGGGAAAGAAGGAAAGACAGGCTGGCGAAGCCCAGAAAACATGAGTCAAGTTGACCTAGGGTTTTAGACACCTAGGGTTTTGGTATCTAGGGTTTCGACACCTAGGTTTCGGCCTAAGGCTGTCAGTGAGCTATTGTAATGTATAAATAAAGGTCAAGCGGACCTGGGATGGGTTCGTTCAGAGTTCATTGATGTATGAAGAGTGATTGTTGTTAATGTGAGAGAGAAGTAATGTGTTGTGAGAGCATTCTGTATTGTAAGATCTTCAGTTGGGTGCAAAGATCAACCCTGCAGCTGGGTGCGCAGGGAAGGGAGATAGAGAGAAGGGAGAAGGAGAGAAAGATCAACAAGCTAAGAGCGCAGATAGAATTGTATGCTTTCACCTAATATATTATAAAGCGCAGTTATGTGGAGTTAGCCCTAGGGAGAGGGTGAACCACGTATATCTTGTGTTGTGTGTGATTGAGGTTGTTTTATTTACTTATGTTACTCTGATGATGCATTAGTATGTTAGATATGACATATAACTGTGCGAAGTAGGTCTAAGTTGGTAAATGATATCTAGATGTCGTGTTGTTATTGTATTGGATCCACTTTGTATTTCCTCTAGTTGTAGACACCTGTGTCCTGCAACCCCCTATTGCTACTTCAGGTAAGACTACATCTGCCTCCCAGGTGCTGCCAAAAGGGCCAGTGGTTAGGGCTTGTTGGTGTGCTCTTAGAGATGAACCCTAGGTCTGCACCTGTGCCAACAAATGGTTTCGTTGTTGGGACAGGGATTGAGGGAATGTCAAGGTGGTTTCCATTGAAGACAGAGATTCAAAAATGGATAGAAGAACAAGAAAAGGACTTCACAAAATCCCAAAACAAGAACCATAAGCTTACCACAGAGCAATGGTTGGGAAGGCATATCTTTACCGATATACATGAGATTTTGTTTGGAAGAATTCACCAAGAGTTATACGAGTGGTTATCCAGATTAGCAGATACCTAGTTTGAGATTAGATCTAGACCACCTATGGTTTGGACATCGACGTTGATCAAAAAGGTCAATAGATTTGATAACACTGTGTTAAGAGAAGTAGATCACTAGTTCGATAGAACTATTGGAGGGTACATCACCGAGTTTGCCATCGACAGAGTTGAGTTGTATAGCCAAGCAGAGAGGTATTTTTTCAAAGGACCGAGAGGGAATTTTTTTACAATTTTTTAAGTTGAATATCAAAATGTTATTGCATGAGAAGAACATCTTGAAGATACAGTAGAGGGTCAGGTTGAAAATTTAATGTTCAGGAATTCAGACAGTGACATCGACGCAGAGGTGGGACATACGCGTAGTGGGAGAATATTCTGAGAGGTCCCTTTGGTGAACTTGTTTGAATAGAACCACGAACCACTGGTACAAGACGAAGGGTTTTATAGTGGAGAGAAAGAATAACTATTGAACGAGGAACATTCAGAGTCTGTTAGGGCAGAGGAAGGGAAAACTGAAAAACCTCGCGGGGAAGAATCACAAACTTTAGGGACTGCGCAGACTGTTGAAGTAAGTATTATTACTCATCCTGTTATTTTAGAAGTGTTAAGCAATCAGAGTAGTCAGAGTTTCCAGAGTGCTTAGAGCACTGTCAGTAGCGGTCCAACACATACTCAGTGAGGAAACCTAGGAAGATCTATGGAAGATGAGATGAAGCTCCCTATCTTTAAGGGATATGGATCTGAATATCCTGATCAGTACTGGTTTTTATGTGAACCTGTATGGAGTATTAAGAATGTCACTAATGAATCAGTTAAGAGAGCTCAATTTAGTACTACCCTAAGGGACCGCGCACTGAACTGATACATGAAACTTGTCCAAGGAATTGCACAGCCTAAATCGCTGAATGCGATCAAGAATGCATTGGTTTCAGAATTCAAGAAACCCAATTCAAAGTCACAATGCATTACAGAGCTTAAAGAAATCAAGTAGAGAATAGTTGAACCTGTTTGGGAGTTTGATCAGAGGTTTAAGACCTTAACGGGATGACTGACTTTTCAGATCCCATAAAAGAAGAACAAGGAATGGTTCATTGTTGCCCTCTTATCACACATCAGAGTCCATATGATGCAATAGAAGATCGCTTCACGGGTTGAGGCACTAAAGATCGCCATGAAACTAGAATCAGCCCCTATGGGAGAATCCAGCTCATGTATGAGTAAAATTTTAAGTCAGTTAACTAGAATGTCTCTGTAGGTCAAAGATACGAATAAAGCCAAGGGAAAAAATAAAAGATAATATATCTGGTGCATTAGATGCAAATCGAAAGAACATGACAAGGAGCATTGTCCCCTATTTCACGAGTACCTGGCATTTGGAGCTCTGATCCCTTTGAAGCAACTTACCCTACCTTGGTGCAAGGTATGTGGAAATAGACATCGCCCTAGTGAATGCTATTACATGCAAAAATATGTTAAGACACCCACAAATCTGTATTGCACGTTCTGTAAGTCGGTAGGACATGATGATAGGGAATGCATGTCCTACAACCTCATGCATGAAAGGTCAAGGGATATATACAAAATTCAAGGCAAAGTACAGCGAGAAGGGAACACTACGTAGTATAATTCCCCAGGAAGAGGAAACTTGAACACTCACGGTGGATTCAGACGAAGAGGATGAGCAGAAGGCAACGATCGAGGTCAAGGTTATATCATTTGTTACAACTGCACAGATCTAAGACATTTGACAAGGGACTGTCAGAACCCTTGTACCACTTGCAGTTACCGCAACTTATTTGAGCACGTTATTGAAAATTGTCCTATATTGTTGGCCAAACTTCAGGAAAGATGAGGAGGAAACCAACAAGTACAACTCATCTTAGCAGAGCCTCACAGAGAGGATCCCAGAGTCACTGTAGTCACTAGAGGAGGTGTTATTACATGAGAAGACGGAGTGACCCCGGGAAAAACCATAGAAGAATCATGAGTCAGAAAAGATGCAAAGAAGACACAACTGTTTGATGAAAGGAAAGAAAAACAAACATTTGAGGAGGCAAGAAAAGAATTTGGGAGAGACCAGAGTTCTTCATCAAAGACATGATCAGAAGTAAGAGAATGTGGAATGCCTCTAGCATTCGATCAGTCTGCTTCGCCAGGAGTAGGAAAAGAGGTAAGCAAGCTCATGGAATTCTTATGTAGTTTCCTTAATTTGATTAAGAATGAAAGTGTTGTACAAGAGCTAAAAAATTTAATCAGACAATATAAGCTAGCAAAGGTAGATCCCTTGCTGAATAGAGCAGTACACCAAGTATCTAAAAAGAGTAGGACAAATAAACAACTACACCTGAATGCTCAAATTGAAGAGTATGATATAGACTACGTGATCATCGACTTAGGGTCGAAAGTCAATGTCATGACGAAGCAGACCTGGGCACTGATGGGAAAGCCTAAGCTGATTTATTCTCCTATCAGGCTCAGGATGGCTAATCAACAGGCAGTAATCCCCTTTGGTAGGGTAGAACATATCTCTATGGACATCGATGGAGTAAGAACGATTGCAGACTTTGAGGTGATTGAGATAGTTGATGATAACTATCCTTACCCTGCACTGTTAGGAATTGATTGGGCTTTCAATAATTCCACTGTGGTTGATTTAAAGAAAAGAAGAAAGACGTTTGAAGGAGATGGCCTTAGGGTCATTGCACCTTTGGATCCTGATGAAAGTCGCAGGTATACCGAGTCCATCAGAGAAGAAGATCGCGCATATGAACTAGAAAACATATGCAAATTGACACCCAGACAACAGGATTACATTAATCCTACAGCATATGGGAACTTAAGTTGGCGAAGTGACAACGCATGTTCATCAGACTCAGAGGAAGCACTGGAGAACTTGTAGAACAAAATGTATGAATTATATACAAGGAGATGTGCTAGACTGACCAGGGAAGTTCATTGGATTGGAACAAAAGTAAGTAACTTGCCCACCTTTGATGGTCTAAATAATTTAGAAGCCTTCTTGTTGGAATTTGAAGAAATTGTACCAATATAACAAAGGTTGTTGGCACTGGATGAGGCCTTGAAAGAAACTCCATCAAGATGGTGGGGAACACACAAAAATAACATTACAGACTGGGTACAATGTCGTATTTTGATGACAACGCAGTTTTCAGAACAAGTAGAAGGCTGTGAAGTGAGATACACAGGTCGAAGTTGTCCGAAGGACCATGTGTGAAGTTGCGAAGAAGCCTGGAGCAAAATTCCTCAAGAGAAGTGGGTGCACAAATTCATTAACAAGATGTACACAACCCCTATCAACTGGTATCTTCAAGAAGAACTGCGTCTCGTCACTGCAGATTGGGAAGGTATGACTCAGAACTTTGTAACTACCTTTTTATTTAAAAACCAATATCCTGTAGTGGATCAACCGTTACAGATTGTAAGACAGAGAGTCTTTGAGGAGGCACCTAGACTCCTTGTTGAGCAAGAAGAGGATGAATGTATTGCGCCTCTTCAGAAATTGCAAGGTTGTTACAATATCAATGCGGATGAAGACGATGATCCCAAGAATGTGAACATCGTAGAAACAGAAGGACATAGAGACATAGAAGGACTAGGAGTTGAGCTAGCTTTTATTGGACAGCCAATTGAAATCAAGAAAGTCAACATTGGAACAGAACAAACACCGAAGCTTGTAAACGTTGGAGATTATTGGGATGCTTCCACTATTGACAAGATCACAAAGTTACAGAATGAATAACATGACTTGTTTCCAACCAAGTTCATTGATATGAACGGCATTAGAGAGCCCATGGGTGATATGCATATCCCCTTGTAACTAGATGCAAGTCTAGTCAAGTAGAGACCCTACATATTGAATCCTAAATATAAGGAGAAAGTGAAGATTGAATTAGACAGAATGTTGGAAGCATGCATCATATAACCTGTTGAAGAGTCGCAATGAATTAGTCCTATGGTGGTGGAGGATAAGAAGACTGAAGAAATCAGGATCTGTATATATCTTAGGAAGCTTCATGATGCCTGTTTGCATGACCCATTCCCCACATCATTCACGGAAGAAGTGTTAGACAATGTGGGAGGACAGGAGGTCTACTCCTTCACAGATAGATTTTCACGATACCATCAGATCAAGATTGCCAAGGAAGATCCCCATAAGAACACATTTTCCACAGAGTGGAGACCCTACCAGTACACAATGATGTCATTTGGATTGAAGAATGCACCAACCATCTTTTCTAGGGTGGTGGTCGAAGCATTCAAGGAGTTCTTACATAAATTTATGGAAGCATATATTGATGATTGGACTATTTTTAGCTTATTGCAAAATCATATTAAATGTTTAAGACTAATGTTGGATAAGTGCAGGCAATGTCAGATTTCCCTGAACTTGAAGAAGTGCATCTTCTTTTCACCCTTTGGAGTGTTTCTAGGCCATATTGTGTGTAAGCAGGGATTGTTGGTAGATCCATCTAAGATTTCCATTATAGTCGATTTACCCTCTCCTACTTCAGTCAGACAGTTTTGTATTGCGTTAGGACATATTGGATACTTCACGAAATTCATTAAAGGATATGCACAAATCACAACACCCATGTAGAAGATTTTGAAGAAAGATTGTCAGTTTCAATGGACAAAAGAATGCCAGCAAAGCTTCGACACACTAAAACAAAAAATGGCTATTGTGCCTAGTTTGGTTTTTCCCAGATTGGAGCAAGAAATTTCATGTGCATGTCGATGCATTCTCTATTGCATTAGGAGCAGTGTTAGCACAATCAAGAGCTGGAAACAGATTATATTAATGTTACATTACACATCAATGGATGAATACTTTAATGTATTAATATATTAAACATTAATGTATTATAAATTAATGTATAATACATTAATATTTTATACTTTAATATATTAATGTATTATACATTAATACTTTAATGTATTATATTCACATTAATATAATACATTATACATTAATGTACTGTATTACTAAATACATTAATATTTTAATACATTTATCAATCAATTAATACTTTAATTTATACATTTTTATTATATATTAACTTAATATTTATATATTAAATTAAGTTAATATTAAACTATTACATTAATTAAATGTATTATTATATTAATGGTGGTTCCCAAGGCATGTTGGTTGTCAACTAGCAACAACCACTTTATAAAAGTGGTAGATATATGTTGATCAAGGCCATTAGTTTGGAAAGTTGAATAAATGGCGTCGATCGACGTATATCAACCACTTTTATAAAGTGGTTGTTGCTAGTTTTAAAATGGCAACATACCTATAAATTTTCCCTTTGCAATGTTTGTACTCCAGCGCAAAACTTGAATGAGTGTTTGTACTCCAATGCAAAACTTGAATGTGAAGGCTCCACTAGTAACATTGAACAAATACAATACAAAGATAGGGTCGAAGTCTACAAGAATGTATCCCGTGATGCTACATAGATCATAGTCTTCTAACAACCTATTAGAACCTAGTCATAAGAAGAACACAAATACCAAATCAATAATGGGAGAGAAGCTTAAAAAATGTGGTTTCATCCATCTTCATCTTCTGAAGTGATTGAAGATTGTTCATTACATTATATCTACCTACACCAACATTCAATTTTAAATCAAATCATATCAACTTGTACCAATTTTCAAGTTTAAATCACTCAAATTCAAATCACATAGGGTGTGGTTGATATACTTCAATATCCATATTCCTTTTATATCAACCACGTTGTTGTTAGGTTGTGTTAGTTATAGAGTTGCTTGAGCACATGGTATTCTCAATTAAATCTGACTTAATTGTGGTTTTGCATATCTCTTAACAGAATAAAGGAGAGCACAAAAACCCCACACATTGTCGGGCACGTCCAAACATCAATGCATAAACTTTGCAAATTGGGTTTTCACGATGTATTGCAGCAAAAAGAATATCACAAGCAAACAACTAGATATTATAGGTGATACAAGAACAATGTTAATTGCAAGTGCAATCCTCACACTAGATACACACAAGGGAAAGAACAATGTTAATTGCAAGTGAAATCTTCACACTAGATGCACACAAGGGAAAATAAAGACTAAAGTTTTGTAGAGGCCTATGTACAACAAGCAAGTGAAATAACAATCAACACAACAACTCTAGACTCAAACAACTAAAAGTAGAAGAATGCTAATCGTAGATTGAATAATAATCAACGCAACAACTCTAGACTCAAACAACTAGAAGTAGAAGAATGCTAATCATAGGTTGAAATTATGGTAGTGGGAAAAGACACTTAACCTCTGTGGTAATGGGAAAGGGAAATGACTAGTGAAGGGTGCTTGCAACATATTTTCTCTATGGTAATGGGAAAGGGAAATGGCTAGTGGAGGGTGCTTGCAACATATTTTGTGACACCCCTGTCGCATGGTGAATGTAATGAGCCAAGTGAACAACCAAGCGTTGGAGAGGGGATGAAGAGATGGCAAGGCGATAAGGGGCATCAAAATTGTCAAAGCTAGCATTGTCACTTTTGTTGCAAGATGGTAATGTTGGCTTCATTGCATCATAATAGTGTCAAATATTAAATGTAAAAGCTTCGAACCGATCAATTCCACACATGAGTTTTATTTATTTTTTAAATCAAATTAATCTTTAACAATTAAGAAAATGATTTTTCTCCACAAGTAATATTTAGTTATAAAATTTAACACATAGTTAATATCAACATAGTAATATTTAGTTATAAAATATAACACAYAGTTAATAGTTAATATTTAGTTATAAAATATAACACATAGTTAATAGTTAATATTTAGTTATAAAATATAACACATAGTTAATATCAACATAGTTAATAGTTAATGAATATCAACATAGTTAGTTAATATTTAGTTATAAAATATAACACATAGTTAATATCAACATAGTTAATAGTTAATGAATATCAACATAGTTAATAGTTAATGTTGATGCGATGAGGGGCATCAACATTGTCAGAGCTAGCATTGTCAGCTTTGTTGCAAGATGGTAATGTTCGCTTCATTGCATCATAGCAGCGTCAAATATTAAATGTAGAAGCTTCTAAACGATCAATCACACATCAATTTTATTGCTATATAAATTTATTGCTTTTTATATATGCTTGCCTTGCATAAGACTGTTAACAAATATATGCAGTGTGCAATGCTTGTACTAGGTTTTAAGACGGTTACCAAATATATGCTTGCCTTATATGCAGTGTGCAATGCTTGTACTAGGTTTTAAGACGGTTACCAAATATATGCTTGCCTTGCGTCAGTGTCTATGCTTTGATCTGCACTTCAATCCAGTTCCCCCTGAAGTTTAAAGTTTAAACACAGAAATAAAAGACATTTTGGCTTTAATGGCTCGCAGTTATGAAACATGGGAACTTAAAATAGGATTTCAATGGGTACATCTTGTACCATTAATCCGCAGGCTGCCAAACTTATAAACATATGAAGCAATTGAGTTTTGCGAATACAAGAGTTTTAATGCCAAATGAGATTGCAACAACAAATATGCAAGCAAATTTTAAACGCTGAAACAAACCGCAAACCGAGCCCGGTGAATTGGGACTATAATAAAATTATGGATTAAAATATGTATTACACTAGAAACAAACACAGAGAAATAATGTTTAACCTGTTTAGTAGCATGTTTAACCTGTAATGCATGTCATCTCTATGCTTTCACTGAATAAAGCACAGTATATGTAAATATTTTATTGAGTAAAGGGAGCATACTCTATCATATACAGATTAGTGTACTATGGTTTATTATTTGCTTTCATTCTCAATATAGAATTTAGCTTTTCAGCGGCCCCAGACATACTGATTTTTAATTTGGCCATGCATACCTATCGTTAAATACCAAGATATTGAAATATAATAACATATACCTAGCATATCCACATAAAGTACTTCTTTCAACAACCCAACATAAAATAAATTTTCAAGAGGAAACATTTTAAAAATGCAACTTGAAGAAAAACGACTCCAGAAGTCTACCACCTCCATATGCATAATGAAATCCATTCTCATCTTTTTTTCATAATAATATAGAAGTAGGGTATGATCGTTCGCAACAATTTTACTGTTAAAAATGACCTTCCCAAACTCTGAGAGAGGCAACGGTACGAAATTATCATACCTTCCTTTAGAAACATGACAGTCGTTCAAGAGTCTTCAAAACATAGGCTAAGTAACCTCAACCATCTACAAAATCCCAAGCCCACCAAAAAATTATCCCAAGCTTACCAAAAAAATTCAAAATTTCTTGAAGATCATCAGGTTGAACGTTATGTCAACAAAAACTATTCTTCGGTTCATAACTTCAGCATATAGACTCCGATTGAGTCAACAAAAGCCATACTACTAGATCCATGGATCCCTATAATCTTCCCCTCCTTACTCTCAAAGTACTTTCCTTGTTCCGGCCCACATGGGCCGAGTTTCCTTTGATTTGTATAAAAAGTTATAGATTTATTATAACCCAGCTTTGAAACCAATATTCATGAGTACCATAAAAACCGCTGATCTTAGTGACGTTTTCCTCTGGGTAGTTCAAATCATACTGCAAGAGAGCCACCCATTCAATAAAAAATAGTTACATTTCATATATGCTGCATTATATTATGACGGTTAGCCTATCCAATTACTGTGCTCTGCAGACTGCTTAAGCTTATAAATTCACGAGGATACAGTTGTGACTTACCACTATTTTGGTGCCGTGAGCACCTCCATGTCGAACTCCCGGGAATTTTCTATCCCTTACACTGATATCTTCGAGTTGTACTGAACTTAATGTCTGTAAATTGAAAGTCTGCGTAATACGACGAATGCCTGAGTACGTCCCTTCGTTAAAGAACGTGCACCCAGGCCCCGCATATAATGGAGAGCAATAGAATCCGCTATACGTGTTAGCCTGTTGGAATGAAAAAGATTAATTCATTCTCTCTAACGAAAAACCCATGAAAGGAAATGTAGCGTGTGTGAGGAAAGGCATTGACCATACCGTTCCACCTTTCTCACAGTTACAGCTACTTTCAGGATTAGGTTCTCTGTCCGTGTATATGCTTTCATCCGGGCTTGAATGCACTCCCGCTGCCGTTTAAACGAATCAAGATAGAAGACAAGTCTCACAGTTATGAAACATTGGAGCTTAAAATTGGCTTTCAAACCTCAAAAATACACAACACTATATTTAGAATGAATGATACAACTATTTTCACTCTGATCATTGACACAGAAAAAACATACAAAAAAGCATGGTTTCGACCAGAGTAGAGCAATGATCTACAGCAAGGTTGATAGGATCTCTCAAAGCTCGTTTGATAGGATCTCCCAAACACTTCTCTATAAGATACATAGAGGCAAACATGAATAAACCCATGATTAAGCCGGTTGATAGAAGATCTCCAACACAACACAACCTTCGTGTGTGAGTGCTTCTGGTCCCGACCGTTCCTGTCACGCTAATAAAAAGGCAAAAACCACACAAACAGTCACATACTATATTGTGTTTTTCTATATTTAGAAAACAACCATTCTCAGAAACTAATTTCCCTGGGTTAGTATAGAAGACTTTATCAATGTTAAGGAAAAATAATCTCGCCAGGTCAGGAAGACTGGAAAACGCATGCATTACCTTGTAAACTAATACCAATACTCACCTCTATGTACCCTAATGGGCGTCCAGCTATTTCAGAAACGGCACAGACCTTATAACTTCGCTTGCTGATTTGAGCTTTTGCTGTAACTCAAAAGACAAGAGGATTGAAATAAAACATACCTTGTCCTTCCCCTCGTCTCCCTTTCGATGAAATAAAATTCGATGAAATTTGATAGCAGTGACATTTTCAAGGTGTCTGTTAACGACCACGTCGCATGACAAATTTTTCAAGGTACGCAAGATCCTGCCACGGCCACCCTGAATATCATGGGGTGGCTGCCCTGAATTATTCTGGTTTAATATAATAGTAAATAGCGCAATTAAATGCTTGCTATATATCAAAGTTGTGCCATGCGTGTTTCGCAAGGGTGGGGCGGTGGGATATAAGTGCGTATTCGGATAAGCGTTCCCTGTGCATGATGCGTATATTTTCCTGTGACGGTTCATGCAATCTCTTTGAGATGTTGGACTTTTAGAATTAATGCGTATCTTTCCCTGTGTAGCTTAAGCTTAATTTTAGAATTAATGAGATGTTGGATTTTAGAATTAATGCGTATCTTTCCCTGTGACTCTGACGGTTAATGCCAATCTCCTTGACATGTTCATTCACAAGTGTAGCTTAGCTTCATTTTAGAATTGGTTTGTGAAGTCTCATTGCTCATGACAAAATTTATTAGTGTCAAAAGTTTGAAGTCTTATTGCTCATAAAGAAAATTATAAGTTGTGATTATGTTTTAAGTTTGAAGTCTTATTGCTCATAAAGAAAATTATAAGTTGTGATTATGTTTTATTGTTCATGACAAAACACTTACTCATAATTAATGTTATAGGGCATGAAGTTTGAAGTCTTATTGATCATGACAAAATTTATAAGTTGTGTTCATGTTTGTTTCCCAAAGATTGTGTAGTGCGATAAGGGTGAATGTGTTTTCTAGTCTTGTTTCTTTTAAGATGTTTATATAAAACTGTAACTTAGTTTTATTTTAGAATTGGGTTATGTTGGAT
>SNQJ01S0089404.1:33255-53845 GCA_010110895.2 Picea sitchensis
AAAAAAATTACAAGTTAAATGAGTACATCAATAAAAAATAACATACTAACCTTGCAAGTTCAAAATCCGAGCTATGTAGATCGAGAATTGGATTTGTTCAACCGGTGGGTGACGGAAAAAATAAACAACTCAAACAAAAGCCACGAACAGTGTCGCAACTATAGCAATTGTGTCGCAAAGTCTCTTAAATTCACGTATATATAGATAAAATAGTCAACTAGCCGTTAACACCAACCAATGAGATAGACAAAATTTTCATCTCTATTTCCACGAAAGTTTGTCGCTATAGTGACGAAAATCCCGACTAGGTTAAATTAATATTTCCGTCGATATTGTGACGAAATTTCGTGGCAATAGAGATGAAAATCCCGCCCTGTTTAAAAAAAATATGAAACTAGTAGAAGCGTGGAATATTTTCGTGGAATAATCCACCCATATGTAGTAGTGTCTCCACATGGCCTTGGCCATTTGGTGATCAACAATTATCATTCTACGTTGAACATCGACATTCGATGATCGACGATTGACATTGAATGTTCAATGTTCGGCGATTGACGATCGATGTTGAACATTTCTCCACTATACTATGCCCCAAATCTCATGAACTCCCAAAATTATAGACTCCAGAAATCCCAATTGCATTACCAAAGACATTGGCCAGGTGAGCAGGAACCAGAGGCTATCATGTGGTGAGGGACAAGAGTGACATGTTTCCTCATTAGGGTGTGACACATGTCATTCTCTAATATACATAAGGGGTCTATAAATCTTCCATATCTCCGTGACACGTGGCATGCGTAATGTGGATCCATGTTAGCTTGAATGACGTCAGGATGTCGTGTCATCTTGGATCGATAGTTTCCTAGTAAGAGTCCACATCGTCCTCGGATCCACAACCTCCATTACTTCAAGGTTTCGACCTTCGAGGAGTTCATGGTGTAACTTCCTCATTTTCCTCAGAGCGGTTAGTGTCGGGCTGACCTTAAGCTATATCCAATGACCAGGGGAGATCCCGAAGGATCCCCAGATCTATGATCCATGTTAATTCTCCATTATGGGCTTCAGGGATTTGGGTATTAACATTAATCCACTCTCCCGAACTAGAAATTCAACGAAGTTTCCTTAGCATAGATCTGACGATCAGGGGAGGTCCCGAAGAGTTCCTTGATCTACGGCCCTTATCACTTTGTCACTCCGACATTAAGAAAATTTGGCATTGAACCACGTCTATCCTCCCGAAGTGGTCAACGTCAGGCTGACCTTGGTAGGGATCTGACAGTCAGGGGACCTCCTGAAGGATACTTATATCTATGGTTCTTGTCTCTTCGAGAATTCGTCATTCGGGGAGAGCAAAGTTTTATCTTTTCTATTCTCCTGGAGAAGAACTTTGTCGAAGTTCCCTAGGTGTAGATAAACCGATCAAGGGGTCTCTCGAATATCCTTGAATTGGTGTCTCATGATAACTCACGACGATTAAAGGGGTCAAGGTTTAGCGGTGGCAAGTATGTTTTCCAAGGGTTAGGGAAACCACCAGGTGTTAGTCGACCTCATGGAAAAATGTGACGGCATGTTTCCTTCGACCAGTTTACAAAAGGGTAAGTTCATGATACTCTGGAGTTCTGAAGCTATAAGTACTTATCTCCTTTCTAGTCTAACACTAGGTTCCAAGACCTTAGTCTCATGGGTCCTTCAAAGACTCTTGTGGGCTATGCGCTAATTCTTTTACCCATAATGGATTTAAGGATATGGACATGATCCCTTGGTCATATGAAGAGGAGAATGAAGGAAATTTCCTTCTTCCACAAGGTTTGAACTTTAAATTCCCGCTAAGGTAGGTCCAAGGGATCGACATGACTTCAACATTTCAGCAAGTCCTACCCTTATTCCTCTACAGATTCTCATCCTATGACTCTCTAGTGGCTAGGCTGAGGTGAATAGAGGACCATTCATAAATAGGGATTCATAGAGAGACAATACATAATTATACCTTTAATCATTCAATACAGAACTCAGTCATAACCATATACATGCATTCAACCACTATTTCAATTTCAACACACAGAGTATGAAAATACTTAGCAGAGGACTAGAGTTTGTGAAGCAACTACTGAAAAAGGGTGCTTGTTTCCACCAAACCATAGGTACATCCACTCCTGATGGATTTAACACTAGACACCCTCTATATATACCATGACACTCCGAGGAGACTCTTTCCTCTTCCTCAATGATAGTCGAGGACAAAGGCTACTCTCCTCCTCCTACAGGATCTTGGAAACCATTTTTCTCTATAACAAGAAAGAAGGTTTGCTCGAGTACTTAAACAATCACTCATCAACCTCGTTTATCATCTTGTAACAAAAACCATGCCCATGGTTTCTTGTTCCTGGAACAATCTTATTTCCCAGTTCTTCCTTGAACCAGAGAACTGCAAAACACTCTTTTGACTCTTCTCTCTTTGCAGATCTGCTTCCTCTCCTTTTGCCTCTGCCTATGAATTACCTCTTCCTTTCCTTTCTCAGCAAGGTTGCATGGGTCTGAATCCCCAACTCATGTTCAGGTATGGAAGTCTAGAAGATGGGTACTCTACCCCATCTCCTCATTGACTCTTGAGGAGGGTCTTCCAACTACCAGCTTAACTGGTAATTCATTTCTAGGTCGGAGAATTGTTGAGTAATTACATCCAATAAGGTATTGGTTTGGTGAGGGTCATCTCAACCATTCTTGGTTTTCCCTCACCATATCTCTCATAGCATCCATTGTTTATATTGGAAAAATCCCCCCTTTCAGTAGTTGTGCAACACATATCAATTTATATTAATAACAGAAAATTCATACATTGAACCTTTTATACAAAGGTTCATCAAATCAAACATTCAAACATATTTAGTCTGCCATAGTCTATTGGCCATTTATAGTTATATTTACAAACTGGGGGGGGGGGAAGCATTATTACAATCCCCTCCCCCTTAAAGGAACATCATCCTCAATGTTCTATCTATCGATGTGCTATGTATGTACATAAGTAAACGAAAATGGATATGCATGTTTCATGACATCCTCCATTTCCCATGTAGCCTCATCTGGGCCAAAGTGTTTCCACTGCAGCTTGACCTGTGCAATGGTTATGTTCCTGAGTGGAGTTTTCTTCCATTCTATTATGTATTGAGGTTCTGGCAGGAATTCTCCCTTGGGTTCCACCTGAATTAAAGACAAGTCAATAATATGATTAGAATCATGTACATACTTCTTTAATAAAGAAACATGGAAAACATGATGTTCCTTCACTGTGGGAGGAAGTGTTAGGCGATAGGCTACTAGTCCCAGACTATCCAAAACTTCAAAGGGTNGGGGGGGGGGAAGCATTATTACAATCCCCTCCCCCTTAAAGGAACATCATCCTCAATGTTCTA
Organism: Picea sitchensis; assembly: GCA_010110895.2. Taxonomy (NCBI): domain Eukaryota; kingdom Viridiplantae; phylum Streptophyta; class Pinopsida; order Pinales; family Pinaceae; genus Picea; species Picea sitchensis. The sequence continues at coordinate 36,666 of SNQJ01S0089404.1, forward strand.
TCTATCGATGTGCTATGTATGTACATAAGTAAACGAAAATGGATATGCATGTTTCATGACATCCTCCATTTCCCATGTAGCCTCATCTGGGCCAAAGTGTTTCCACTGCAGCTTGACCTGTGCAATGGTTATGTTCCTGAGTGGAGTTTTCTTCCATTCTATTATGTATTGAGGTTCTGGCAGGAATTCTCCCTTGGGTTCCACCTGAATTAAAGACAAGTCAATAATATGATTAGAATCATGTACATACTTCTTTAATAAAGAAACATGGAAAACATGATGTTCCTTCACTGTGGGAGGAAGTGTTAGGCGATAGGCTACTAGTCCCAGACTATCCAAAACTTCAAAGGGTCCACAATATCAAGGTTCCATCTTGTCACAAGCTCCCATCCTCAAAGAGATTTTCCTGGGTCTAACTCATAGATACACATGATCCCCTGCTTTAAACTCTCTAGGAGTCCTTTTCATGTATGCATATCTCTTTTGTCTATCCTGGGCTATCTTCATATTTTGTCTGATCTAAATTACATGTTGTTTCATTTCCTTTAGCATATCTGGCCTAATTGTAACTCTGTCTACTTGGTTTTTCCAGCTGATTAGAATTTTTATTGTCTTTCATAGAGGACTTAAAAAGGTCTCATTTTTAATGACTCTTGATAGCCATTGTTGTAGGAAAATTATACCAGTGGTAGGTAGTCCCCCAACTTCTTGGGTTGATGCATTACATGCATCCTCATCATTTATTCTAACACTTGTTTTACCCTCTATTTTTTCCCATCAGTTTGAGGGTGATAGGATAAACTAAAGAGCAATTTTGTTTCAAAACCAACAAACAAATATTTCCAAAAGTTTGAAGTAAATTTTGTATCTCTGTCAGATATAATTTCCTTAGGCATACCATGCGGCCTAAATATTTATTTCATGAAAATGTTGGCATTCTTGCTCAGTTTGTCCACAACTACCATGATGGCGTCATTATATTTGGTTGATCTTGGTAATCCTGTGATGAATTCCATGGAGATGGTTTCTCGTTTCCATTTGGGAATTGGTAGGGGTTGCAACAACCCTGCTGGGTGTCGATGCTTTTCCTTGACTTGGTGACATTCTAGGCACTTATCTAAGTAATCAACAATGTCATTTTTTAGTCTGGGCCAATAAAATAGTTTCCTAGTGGTCATGATCATTTTTTGATAACCAGGATGACCAGTATATCATCTTTTGTGTAGTTCATCTATTATGAACATCTTCAAGTCGTCAAAATTTGGGATATACAACCTTCCTTTTTAAGTTAGAAAGACATCATTCAACAATTGATATACTTCATAATTCATCCTTGTGGGCTCTTTCTTTAGGTATGATGTCACGGTCTTGAAAAATGCATTTGTTTCTTGTGCAATTTTGACCCTCTCTTTGATATCTAATTCAGTGGCGCTTATAGCTGCCAAGTGGACTACTTTCATACTTCTACTAAGGGAATCAACCACCCTATTTTCCTTTCCTTTGATATGTTTGATTTCAAAATAAAACTCACTAAGGAGAGCCATCCACCTATCTTGTCTCACGTGGAGTTTTGGTTGGTCAAACAAATACCTCAACCCACTATGGTCTATCATAAGTACAAATCTTCTACCTAAGAGGTAATGCCTCCACAGTTTTAAAGAATGCACTATGGCAACCAATTCTAGATCATGGGTCGCATAATTGATCTCATTCTCATTCATTTTTTTGGATTTATAGAAAATTACATGTTCTCCTTGCATAAGGACTCCTCCAAGTCCTTCCTTGCAGGCATCCATACACACAAGGAAGTCCTTTTTTGGAACTGTAATATTCAACACATGTGCATTGGTTAGAAGGCACTTCAGTTCTTGAAACCTGTCTTCACATTTTAGTGTCCAAATAAATTTAAATCCCTTTTTCTGAAGGGAAGGGATTGGGAAACCAATCTTGGAGAATCCCCTTATGAATCCTCTATAGTATCCTGCTATGCCCATAAAGGATCTGATATCATATACATCCTTTGGGGTAGGCCAATCCATGATGGGTTTAATATTTTCAGGATCAACTGCCACTCCTTCCTCATAAATAACATGGCCTAAGTAATGGACTTGTTCCTGGAAAATGTCACACTTACTAATCTTGGCATAGAGTTGATGTTCTCTTAGTACTTGGAGTACTAGCTTGAGACGTTCTTCATGTTATTCCCTATTCTTGGAATAGATTAGGATATCATCAATGAAAGACAACACAAACCTATACAAGAACTTTATGAATATGTTATTCATTAAGCATATAAAAGTGGTTGACATATTGGTAAGCCCAAATGGCACCACCACACATTCATACTGACCATATCTTGTCCTAAAGGTTGTCTTGTGGATGTGTTCATCTTTAATTCGGACCTAATGGTATCCAGAACTCAAGTCAATCTTGGAGAATATTATAGCACCCCTTAATTGGTCAAACAAGTCATCTATCCTTGGTAAGGGATATTTATTCTTGATGATCATCTTATTGAGTTGTCTATAATCTATGCATAGTCTGAGTGTACCATCCTTATTTTTCACAAACAAGGTTGGTTATCCCGATGGGGACACACTAGGTTGGCTTTGCCATTCTCAACAAATTTTAGTACTTTTATTGCATACAAGGGAAATCCCTTTCTATAATACTTTTTCACTTGGAGGGATGATATTTGTCTCACTGAGACATACTTTTGAATCCCTTGTAGGGTTACCCTTATTCCTTCTTCATTTTCACACTCCAAAGTTTTACTGTAACAGTCTAACTTGGTTTTGTGGGAAGCCAACCAGTCCATGCCAATCATCAGGTCATAAGATCATAAAGGAAGTATATTTAGGTTCGCTTGGGTGGGAAACCCACTTATAACGAATTGGCATGTTGGTATGAGCTATGTTACTTTTCTTTTAGTTCCAGTGGCTAGTTGTACCAACCATGTTTTAACATGTTTAACTTGTTTAAATTTACATTTATCAACAGTTTGAGGGGAAACATAACTCAAATTAGAACTAGGATCAATTAAAATGGAAATAGGATGGTTGGAAATCGTACCTTCCATCTCCACCACTGAAGCATGGTGGTCAAATTGTCTATTATCCAAGGTTGCATAAATTTGTGGCATGCTCTTAGAAACATCATTGACTGTGGTAGCCTCTTGAATGTTGTAGACCCTCTTATTGATTTGTTTCCTATGTGAACAATCCCTCAACAGATACTCCTATCCACATCCGCAACATTTCAAGGGTTCGCTCTTCGTGTTATCAATCTTACCTGGAATTTCTCAGAATGGTTTATTTCCACTCTAGGATGGAAAAAATTGTTGATACACACTTCTGGTAGGAAGGCTCATCTTAGATCTCTTCCCATGGTTCTTAAATCTCGAGGATTGAAACCCCTTCTTCTTGAATCCCGAATTGTTTTTCTTCTTCCAGTCTGCATGGGGTTTTGTCTTATTCTTGAATTTCTCATAGCCATACCTTGCCTTTCGAATAGTATCTTCTAAAGTATTTGTCTCATCAAACTAAATTTTGTCCCGGTAGGACTGAGGTAATCCACTAATAAATCATTGCATATTTACTTTTTCATCCTTTTTGTAGGGTACATACCTAATCAACTCGAGAAATTTGTTGATATATTCATCTATGGTGAGTTTCCCCAGCTTGAGTTCATAGAACTCCTTTGTCTTCCCATCAAAGTAATTTTCTAACATATACTTCGTCTTGAAGTATTTCTCAAATTGTTTCCATGAAAAGTCCTTCTCATGGATTCCTTTCACATTCCTAAGGTCCTCCCACCAAATGGAACCTTTCCCATTCAGGTTAAAAATGGCTATATGAGCCTTTACATTTTCAGATTAGTCATGGACTTTGAAGTACTTCTTTAAGCCAAGTAGCCAAACTTTTTCTTCTTCCCCCTTCTTAATCTCTCCATCAAAGGTGGGTGGTTTGGATTTCTTGAACTCTTCAGGGTCATGAATCTTGTATTGTTTTCCCTTCTTTCTTCTCATATGGGAATGGGAACTAGTTTTACCACTAGAATATCCCTTGGAGTTGTCAGTGTCCTCAAAGGAATATTCTGGTGAGTGTCTGTTGGCTCCACATTGGGCCTTCCTTGAGGTTCTCCTCCTGGTGTGGCCACTTTCTAGACCATAATTTTGTATCTCATGTGGACTTGGATTTTTTTAGTATGATGCCTGTCTTTATGATTGGTAGTTGGACCATGTTGTAGTTGTCTTTTTATATCTCATAGAATTTGCAGTAGGACTGGATTAATTTAAGTCTTATTTTCTTGCTCCATTTTCATCCTTTCATTGTCATCTTTACAACTCTGTAATTATACCATGAGGATTCTTATAGTTTTGGCCAAATATGAAGGGGTTTCCACTGGCCTCCTTTCATCATATTTTTCCTCTCTATTGTGGGAGCTCTCCCCCAGCTCATGGTGTGTCACCATCCCTTACATTGTAGTTTTCCTATTGTTCACTGACTGCTTGAGTGCTAATAAATTTTTCTATGTTACTTATTAATCTACCAATTTATGAACAACACATATCATTGCAAAGTGAAGTCAATTTCTTTATTTGGAAACATTAGCAACATACAGTGCAGACTTCCAAAATATCCATCAACAATTTAAGGTTTTGTTCATCTCTTCATTAGAGGCTCAGACAAGTTTCTTATAGAAGAGGGGTAAGGTAGGGTGTTACCCCATAAGGTTCTCTAATAATATTTTTATGCGACTTGTGCATGAGCCCCAACAGGTGAAGTGTTGTTTCCATGCTCTGGTACCAATTTGTAACAAACCCAACCCCTTGGAGGAACATATAAAGGATGGGGCGTCGAAGTTTCACTTTTACTTGGTTCATTTCTGGTCCCTTACTAAGGAAAACCCTCTTCTTCTACTCACCTAAAGTTTACATCTCACACTATGCACTTAAACCAACTAGCAGGGTCCTCCTGAAGTAGGTTTGAGGGGTCAACAGGACTTCAACATTTCAACAAGTCCTACCCTGATTCTCTTGCAGATTCCCATCCCATGACTGTCCAGTGGCTAGGCTAAGGTGAACATAGGACCATTTAGAAATAGGGATTCACTGAGATACAACAAATAATTCTACCTTTAATCATTCAATACAGAACTCAATCATAACCATATACATGCATTCAATCACTATTTCTATTTCAAGACACAAAGTATGAAAATAATTATCAGAATACTAGAGTTTGTGAAGCGACTGCTGAAAATGGCGCATGTTTTCGCCCAACCATAGGCACAACCATTCCTGATGGATTTAACATTGGAGACCCCCAATATATACCATGACACTCTGAGAGAGACACTTTCCTCTTTCTCAATGATAGTTAAGGATGAAGGTTACTCTCCTCCTCCTACATAATCTTGGCAACCGGTTTTCTCTATAAAAAGATAGAAGGTATGCTCGAGTACTTCCACAGTCACTCGTCAGCCTAGTTTATCAGCTTGTAATGAAAAATCGACCCACGAATTCCTGCACCCAAAACAAGATTATTTCCTAGTTCTTCCTCAAACCAGAGAACTTCAAAACTCTCTTTCTACTCTTCTCTCTTTGTAGATCCACTTGCTCTCCTTTCGCCTCTTCCCCCAAATTACCTCTTTCTTTATTTTCTTAGCAAGGTTGTGTGGGTCCAAATCCCTAGCTTGTGGTCAGGTCTAGAATTCTGGAAGATGGGTACTCTGCCCCATCTCCTCATTAACTCTTGAGGAGGGCCTTCCAACTACCATCCCGACTGGTAATTCATTTCTGGGTCAGAGGACTATTCAGTAATTACATCCAGTAAGGTACTTGATCTAGATTTAGGAGCGAAATGAACTGATTACAGACTGAATACCATAAACACAGAGATAGGACGAATAACACAAATATTCAATGAACAATATCTTTTATTAAATAATCAAATAGGTTGAAATTGTAAAACTCCAAAACTCAAACTTTCTAGAATGGTGGTAGTTATCTCTAAGAAGAGATGTGGTTGTTAAGCGCATCTGTCTGAGAAGAATAAATTACAATGAGGCTCCATAGGCCCTTTTCATATTACTGATGAATTCAAAAACCCTAGACATCCAAAAACCTAACCCTAGAAGATGAAACGCCAAAAGTCATGAGGGCCCTATGGGTAAGTTGGTGTAATTTGGTACCTCAACTTCCTATGGTCATAAATTTTGCATATGACCTCCCTTTTAGGTGCGTGATAGATCATTGGAAAGGTATTTCAGAGAACTACACATTCTGCTATTAGACTCTGACTCCATCTATAGTCTGACTATGGCGAGTAAAAAAAAAATGTTTAGGGCCTCAAAACAGCCCTGAAAGTACAACAAGATGTGCTGACAAGAAAACATACAAAATAGGCCAGTTGGATTAGGCGAGAGGACACCCGTATCCACCAGGAGAATGTGTGAGGTTTTAGACAACCCCATAAGTGTATATTTCACAATTATAAAGTAGTACAGAAAGACGTGCTGAACAAAAATGAACACGAGGATCTAGTTGAAATAGGTGGGTGGCCACCAATATCCATCTGGATCAATCCTCCCCCTTAAGAAGAAATGGTCTCCCTTTCATTGAGTCACCCCATCAGGTGAGGAAACTTCTTCTATATTTGGCCCCGGGAGAGACACTTGCCTTGGTGTAGGAGTTTCCCTACCTTGACAACCCGATAAAGCTGGATCAATTGTTGGCAAGTTCCCTCGACCTGTGTGTCCACTATCTGATCGGTGGATGCTTGTTCCATGCAGTCAGGGTTGAGCTTTTTTGGTGTTAGTTGTTCAAAAATCTCAAAGGTGTCCAATAATGGTGGAAAATATGGCCGAAGGAGGTCCACATTGAATACTGGATGCAGACCAAGGAATGGTGGAGTGTTGAGCTCAAAATCATTTCTACCCACAACCTTGGTGATAGTGTAAGACCCATAATGAAGTGGTTGAAGCTTCATATGGGGCCCGATGAGAAGCTCCTTCTGCAAATGTAACCAGACTTTGTTGCCAGCCTGGAACTGGTGTGGTATCCTATGTTTATCATGGTGCTTCTTGTACTTAGCATTGGATTTCTGCAAAATCTCTTGGACCTATTGGTGGATGTGATGAATCTGCTCAATGAATCTAGTGGTTGTGTTGTCCATGGACTAATCAAGGGAAGATACTATCTGTGCGGTGGCAAAAGGAAGTGAAACATCAATGAATCCCAAGGTTTGGAATCTCAAACCCAACTGAAATGTGCTATGGCCTGTGCAACTATGGAGAGCCCTGTTGTAATTGTGTTGGAAATATGGGAGACTCTCGTCCCATGTATGAGATTCTTAGAGTTGTACATGTGCAAGATGTGCACAATCATACTATTGACAACCTCGGTTTGGCCATCAGTTTTGGGGTGGAAAGAAGTGGATTTTGTGACCTTGGTGTCCAACAGAGATCAGAGACTCGACCAAAAGGTGTTGAGGAACTTGTTATCTCGGTCAGAGATCATGGTATGTGGTATCCCAAAGTGAACCCAAACTCGTTCGAAGAAGAGATTAGCAGTATAGGATGTTGTGACATTCTTCTTATAGGATGTGAGGATGGCCATCTTCGAAAATAGATCAACGACCACAAACACGCAATCATTTCCATTCTTGGTGGATGGAAAACTAGACATGTAATCCATGGAGATGGACTCCCATGGCTTCTCAGGAATAGGCAGAGGGGTGTATAATCCTTGCTTCTTTATGGAAAGATTGGAAATGGCACAGGTAGTGCAAGATCGGATATACTTGATGACATCCAATAGAAGTTTTTTCCAATACAAATGTTTCTGAAGGATGACCATAATTTTCTCTATGCCAAAATGTCCTGCCACCTGACTGTAGTGGGATTTCCAAATCATCTTTTCACGCTCGCTTGTAGGAACACAAAGATGGCCCAGGTGGCATAAGAGTCTGTCTTGAATGTAAAAATCAGTGACAATGGCACCTGTTCCCAAGATCTGATAGGTGGTGGCGAAGTCTAGATATTGTTGGTAAATTTGGGGCCACTCCAATGTTTTATGTCCATAGGAATGGAGAACAATGGTAAATGCAGCCATACGGGGCTGACTAACGCAATCAATGACACAATTGGAGATACTTGTCTTATACTTGATGTTGATATGAAACTGTTTCAGGTAGGTGGACCACTTCTGATGGTGGTCGTTCTGCAATATCCCATGTGTCTATATGAACTGTAATATCCCCTGTGTCTGTATGAACTGTAGAGGCTTTTGATCAATGTGTATGATTGTCTCTGTCCCCAGAATGTAATGTTTCCATTGACGTCAGGCTTGTACAATGGAATACATTTCCTTGTCATAGGTGGGGTATTTCCTGATAGTATCAGAGAGTGTCTCACTATGGTAAGCCATCGGTTGCTTGTACTAAGTGAGAATTTCTCCCACTGCATAGTCATATGCATGAGCCTCAATCTTGAATGGTTGTTGCAGATCGAGCAAGGAGAGTATTGGAGCTAATCACAAACGGTGTTTCATATCTTCGAATGCTCATTGCTTCTCCTTCCCCCACACAAAATTATCCCTACCACCTCTCTTGGTCACCTTACTGAGGGCCCAGACAATATGGGAGAATCCCAACATGAACCGTCTGTAAAAATTGGTGAGTCCTAAGAAGCTTCGAAGCTTGGTTAGTGTGGTCGGGGCTAGCTAGACACGAATGACTTGGATATTATCTGGATCAACATGTACCCCATGCTAATCAACAATGTAGCCTAGTTATTGGACCCTATTCATGCCAAAAGATAATTTTTCCAATTTGGCATAAAGCTTGTGTTGTCGTAGAGTGCTCAAAACATGTTGAATATGCTGCATGTGCACCTCCCACATTCTGTTGAAGATGAGGATGTCATCCAAATATAGTACCACAAAGGATTTGGTGAAGGGTCTCAATACATCGTCCATCAACCTCATGAAAGTGGTTGGTGCATTTTTTAAGCCAAAGGGCATGACTAGCCATTCGTAGAGACCTTCCTTAGACTTGAAGTTCATCTTCCAGACATCTGTTGGTTCGATGGGAACCTGGTGGTAGCCAGAATTCAGGTCAATCTTGATGAAGAATTTTCAAAAAAACTTCAAGGGAAACAATATCACATAGTACCTCATCTTTGAAAGGCCTGATTCCATAGGATAAACGACACTATTGGCTAACATGGAGATCTCTTCCTTGACGAAGCCAACTGATGGCGTAGGGTTGTGGGTGCAGTGTCATTGGCAGGTTCAGCCTCTTGATGACCTTTACTAAAATCATGTTATTCTGACTACCAATGTCAACAATGAAGTGAATTGGAGACCCCTTGACCCACACCTGTGAGTGAAAGAGGAATTCCCCTTCCTATGGTTCTTTTGGTTCGTTGGGATAGACTTTGGTGGTAGAGATTATGGCGCTGGGTTCAACATCAATAATCCACTTCCCCCCTTCAGGATTTGACTCAGAATCAGAATCGGCCTCTGACTCAGAAACTTTCAACTCGACCACGAGGGACTTCTTGGAGTGGCATTCGTCGGTGTTGTGCCAAGGAGTTTTATGGTACTCACACCATTTTCCCATGTCCTTCTTTGAATTCTTGTATACCTTCTTGAGTGGCGGCTTGGACAGATTATCCTGAGGGAGGCCATCACGAATTGGTCCCTTGCTGTGTGGGTTGGGGTTACCTTTTCCCAGCTTCAGCTATGAGGGGTTTGCATATCCAAACTCTTGTCGTTTCTTCTTAAAGTTTTGCTCAATCTTGACAACATTTCTATACACTGTGCCCAATGAGGCGATGTCCAGGAAATCCATTTCTTATTGAATGTATCTATGCAAACAACCATAGTATTTGAGCACCAGATGATTCTCATAATATTTGATACCCAATTTGGTGCGAAGGGTATGGAAAATATTGGTGAATTTTGGTATTGTCTGGTCTCTTTCTTGACATACGGTGGTCCATCTAGTGTACTCGTCCTCGTAGCTTCCAACATGGTAGTAATGTTCTTTAATGGTGTCCTGGAAGGAAGCTCATGTAGGGACCACCACAAAAATTGCAGATTCCTCCATGGCCCTTTGCTCAAAGTAGGTATCCCACCAGTCTTTAACATGGGGGATGACCTTGAGGAGTGAAAAAGTGATCTTTTCCCGATCGAAAAAATTGTGGACTGAAAAATTTCCTTCAAGCAGATTTAACCATTTATATACAACATCTGCATCTATCAATCCTTCAAATAATGGAATATCAAAATTTACCTGTACCTTGAAGGGGGTTTCATTTATGCCCAATGAATATGCTTCTCTCGTGGGCAACTGTCGAATGATCTGCATGAAGTTGTCCATCATTTTGTTCCTTTGTCGCACGAGGGATTCTTTGAGAAACATTTTAATAGGATCTCCTGCTCCATCATCTTTCTTTTCGTCTCCCATGGGTTGTTGTCGGGATCGGTGCGACTGATCTGGTAATGGATCAATTGGTTCAAGTCCCAACTTCTTGTACCCAGACCTTGTCGAGGACATGCACGAAGAAAAATAAATGAAGAGAATACCACTCCAATACCACTGATCCAGATTTAGGAGTGGAACGAGCTGATTACAAAATGAATACCATAAACACAGAGATAGGAAGAATAACACAAATATTCAGTGAACAATATCTTCTATTAAATAATCAAATAGGTTGAAACTATAAAACTGCAGAACTGAAATTTGCTCGAATGGTGGTAGCTATCTCTAAGAAGAGATGTGGCTGCTACGCACATTCTTCTGAGAAGAATGGATTACAATGAGTATACATAGGACCTTTTCATATTACTCATGAATGAAAAATCCCTAGACATCCAAAAACCTAACCCTAGAAGGTGAAACATGAAAAGTCATGTGGGCCCTACGGCTAAGTTGGTGTAATTTGGTAACTCAACTTTCTAGGGTCATAACGTTTGCATACGACCTCCATTTTAGGCACGTGATAACCCATTGGAAAGGTATTTCAGAGAACTACACATTCAGTCGTCAGAATCTGACTTCATCTACAGTCTAACTATGGCGAGTCAAAAAAACAATGTTAGGGCCTCAAAACAAACCTGGAAGTACAACAAGATGTGTTGACATGAAAACATACAAAATAGGCCAGTTGGATTAGGCGAGAGGCCACTTGTATCCACTAGGAGAATGTGTGAGGCTTCAGACAACCTAGAAGTGTAGAAATCACAATTATAAAGAAGCACAGAAAGACATACTGAAAAAAAAATGGACACGAGGAGCCAGTTGCAATAGGTGGGTGGCCACCAATATCCATCTGGATCAATACTCGTTTGTTGAGGGTCATCTCAACTGTTGGAACATATATATTTTTCTAAACTTTATACTTAGACAAGTTTCATTCTTGTTTAAATCAGGACAAACATGCACTTCAATATCGTTGTTGATGAAGTCTTTCGTTGAATCCAATGATATGAAATCCTTAAACGTTATGGAGCCGCCCACTCGTTAAAAGGTCAAATCACTAAAGGCTACCTTCAAAGTGTCAGGTTTTGGGGTTTCACGATACTAACAGTCCAACATGTAAGAACTACAAAGTCTCGATATACGAAGTCATGAAACTATCTTAAGTTAAACCAGGTTATTTTAGGGTTAAGAACAATTAACAATTAATAAATCTTATCGCAATTTCGCATTTCCTGGATCCTAACATATAGTGAATATCAATATCCCGAGACCTGAAACCCTGAAATATTTTAGGTTAATCATGATTAATTACAAGAGTTAAACACAATTAAACTTAACTAATCACATCGCGATTTCGCATTTTGTAAGTTATATCTCAGGCTATTATAAGATCTCCCGAGAGCCGAAATGTCAAAATTTACTTAATGATAAATATGATTAACCGATGCTTTAACAAAGATGATCTCTTAATTAATCCATTTCTTAATTATGACTCAGATAGATTCAAATTTTGTATGTGCTTTTCCCGAGCATGAACCACCAAAAATAAATTCCATTAATAATGCCTTTACGACAATCATTCCAAATACGATTTTGAGCCACCGCTTGAATCTGATTCATTAAAGAAAGTAAATACTATGTCAGTAAAGGTAATGGTTGATCGATGCGATTAAAGGAAAATGGATGTGAATTTGAATTTCATTATGTGTTTTACTGAGCAATACGTTTTTCCAGCTGAAGGATTTTATGCATTTCTTGTGGCAGATAACAGAGTTAAAAGGCTTGATACCATGGCTCCATGGAAAGCACCTAAAGCAATTGGTGAAAGTTTGAGAAAGAATGCAGATGTTCTCTCTGACACCTCACCCAGAAGCATAGACACTGTCAAATATTGGATGCAAGTATTCAACATCTTACAATATGAATTGGTAAATTGCCCGAATGATTCAAGCGAAAATGAGGAGGACGTATCTACCAAATACAAAATTGTTGCTTAGTCAGAGCTATAGAAGATATCGACAAGGCCTAAGCTCTTACAATACAATGATATGATAAGTTGGGCATTGGACCACGCAGATATCCCAACCAAGAATATTTTCAATTCGCAAAAGGTTGCAGTTGGGTATTTCAGACCAGAACATCTATAGGTGATGTACAAATTGTCTCTAGTATCCAATTTCATTTACAATGAAAATTTCCTAGTAGACTTCAATAAGAAGGAATGCGACCAATATTGAAAAAACCTTCCCAATTTAATTAAAGACTGGTATTCTCTCCCTGAGAAGTTCAGAGTAGAATCCCATGGTATATACCCAATTTCTGCACTAGAACCTCACATAATGTACATAGCAATGATGATGTGTAGGCTCTATAGGAAGGAAAACAAAACTCATTTTTTTTTACCATGGGTACCTATTATACACACAGTAGCAGAAGGGTACTCTTTTGACTGGGAAAATATATTGTTGGAAAGTTTGGTTCAAGATATTGCAAGATATCAGTCACTAAGAGCCAAGGGGAAACCGTCCCAATTTTTCATGTCGACTTATATTATGGACGTCGTCTGTTTCATGACGCCTTTTCCATTAATGGACTAGAGATGGATTCCAAATAGTGTCGAACCAATAAATATTTATCATTCGAAGCTTTGGGAAGAAAAGGCAAAAGACTTATCTTATGAGATCTGCAACTGGGTAGTGGTGTCGATGCACACTGCTATATATGGCTACCCACCTACTAGAATATCCAACAATATTGTGACTAACCTGGGTAGAATAGCAGACTGGTACATCGAGGAACACTTCTCCTATATTAGGGTTTTTGGTTGTTCAGTTACTCCATATGCTTTGCCACAATTTTTACTAGACCGACTAGTGTGTCAAGAGGTCACACGACAAACTCTACTCCATGGGATTAGTAAGGATCTCAAAGAAGTACATAAAAAGGTATGGCGTTGTTTTCCCCTATAGATTGGTACATTTTCTCTACTAGATTTCGGTCACTCAAAAGTGGAGGCCGTAGCCTTGGAAGAAATAAAGCTGGTCAACATTGAATTCAAGAAGCACGACCCACATAAGGTCATGGATAATCACATGTCCAGCTACAATTTGAAAAGGTATGAACACAAAGATTCTCCTCAAGACAATATTTTCTGAGGAGCGTAGCAAACAAAGACCCGAAGCTCATAAGCAATAAGCTTCAGCAGACAAGAATCCTGGGAATGTTTGGAGAAGACTGAGGTGTCAACTCAGAAATAAGATATCCCATCAACAAATGTATCAAGTGACCAAGACAAATATCAAGCAGAGACACTGACAAAGGAAGGAGAAGAAGGACCATTGTTTACACCAGATAAATCAACTACAAATGCGGCCAGAAACAGTTGTCCACTAAAATCAACAGCCCCGTCCGATTCATCACATCGTTACAATTCAACAGAGGGAATCCAAATGCATAGGTAGTATTCATAGATGACCTCACACCCATTTTGGTTGAAGAGTTGCCTCCTTCCAATTTCTTTTTCAGCAAGAAAAGGAAGGCTGTGGTGAAGAGCGAAATGCACTGAAAGGAAGGTTCAACTGTCAAAATACACAGGGTGCTAATTGATGGAGAAGCCTTGGAGGAGGTATACTTTTCTAAAGAGGTATCAGGTTCACTGGGGGATTTTTCAACAGCCAACCAGTTTTCATCCGGAAATCTAAAAGAGTGACTAAAGCATAAAGAACTACTAATAGGCCAATTGCAACATCAAATGAAGACTGTAGAAAAGGATGTCATGAGTGAGATCAATAAGGGATTTGAGAAGATTAGAGCCAACAACAAACAAGAAATACAACAACTCAAATCCAGTCTCGAAGAGATGCACAAGAATGTATAGGCACGTAAAGGACGGGCCATCCAGCAAGATGAGTTGGTAAGGAAACTACAAGCCAAAGTAATCTCTATCGAAAACATGGTTGTGGATATAATAGTTTTCCAAGATCAGGCATTGGAAGTGTGAAAGGAATTGGAAGAAACATAACAAAGCCTTCTCACTAAGGTTGAAACTGTCCAAGATCATTTTTCGGGTGATAGATCAAGAATTGAATAACATTTGTTTAAGAGAGAGAGAGAGGTTATTGCTGCTCAGACTACCTTCCAACAAGAAGATGTGTATTTAGAAAAAGCAGGAGTAGCTATGGCTTCCAGGTTTTCCGTTTCGGAACGGACCAGAGGTGATAGAATACTAAAGACCTGGGAATCTAACATAGCTGAAAGTAGGAAAATGGCTAAGGAAGTGAAGGAGTCTTGTGAAGAGGCTTTCCATTCACTCAATAAAGAATCATTAGGCCTTGATAAAGAAGTTATCTCTGGAGTATTGGGACAGATTGACATAACAAAACATCAACATGACATTAAGACAAATATGGAAGAGGCTCAGGCTGAAATATCACAGATAAAACAGATTGATATTATTCAGATAAATAGATGGTTAGTGAAGCCTAGTCTGCAATTACAGTCTATAGTTTCAGAATATAGACGAATGGAAGAAATATTGCCTCAATTGGAAAAGAAATTATATATTTTTTAGGCTAATAACTTAACAGATCCCTCCATGCTGGTGGCGCAATTTGTGAGCAGATGCATCAAATGTATTGAGAAAGGAAAAGGTAGCACCTCTGGAAACAAATGAGATAACCTGTGTATGTTATCCATTTCAGAGTTGGAGAACTAAAGAGAAAAATGCCTTTGCCAGCATAATGAGGAGACCAATAGAAATGCAAGCAAAACGTTTCAGATTTCATATTCTGTAAATTTACTATTTTAGAAATAGAGGAATTCCAACCACTTAGGGTTGAGAAATTTTTGTATAAATACATATTTCAAAGAATGAAAATGGGCTTCTTATTGTCGTATTGTAACTGAGAAAACTCATTTTTTGTGAGTATTAATACAAGTGTAGACATGGATTTCAAATTTTGTGTTGTTTGAGTTATGTGCCCTCTTTGTGTTTCATATCTTCTATTCTCTTTAAGTTACTCCTGAACAAGTGAATGATTACAATTTAGTACAACATCTACTATGATTATGTTTCATTTAGTATTTGATTAGCAAGTATTTTTTCCTCTGTATTTGCTATCAACAAATACAAGACCTGCTTGTTATTTGGATCACTACTTCTTATATTCTTTCTAGGAGTGCATTCTACATTTACTTCTACTATAAACAAGGTAAGGCTCTTCTATCATTGATGCCTTAGTTTGTTTAATAGTTGTTGTAATTTTCTTCTCCTCTCTCAATTTGATAAATTGACTCAGACGACAAAATACGACCTTTGTTCTGCTCAGATATTAATTTCATTTGAGGATTTAACTCTTACACAACTAACGGAAGAAAAAACACCTTTAAAACCAACTTTCCTTAATTCATGATGCCTGGCATTATTCTTTGAGACTTAAGTTTAATATCAGGAACAACATCAACCATTCTTGGTTTTTCCTCACCATATCTCTCATAACATCCATGGTCTATCTTGGAAAACTCCCCCCTTTCGACAGTTGTGCAACGCATATCCAATTTTTATTAATAATAGAAAATTCATACATTGACCCTTTTATACAAAGGTTCATCAAATCAAACATTCACACATATTTAGTCCGCCATAGTCTCTTGACAGGTTATATTTATATTTACAAACTGGGGGAAACATGGGTATTATAGGCACGATGTCAATAGTCAGTTCTCATTGCATTTGATTAAAGATAATAACCGTGATGCATTTCAGGTACAAAAAGAGAAGAAGGGTGGTGAGCGTGATGGTGTGGAAAGAGGTGGATACCAAGAAGGTCCCCAAGGTGGATATGGTCATAGTCATGGCCGAGGATATGGCAGAGGGGGAGGTATACCCCCCACATGTTTTAATTGCAAAGAGTTTTTTCATGTATCAATATATTGTACCAAATGACTTGTTCTTTGCACATACTGATATATTCCTGAGCATGTCACCGAAGACTATCTTGAAGTTTTGAAAAAGTGGGAGGACAATAAGACCAATTGTAACATGGTGGATGTAGAGTTGTGCAAGAATAAGAAAAAGAATGAGGAGGTTTCTTTCCATATAGTTACCTGAGGAGGGGAAAATACAAGAACATACTTCGAGCATGGTGAAGGCTTGGGTCAAAATTGAGAAAGAAATATAAGGAAGGCACCTCAACCCCCTCCAAGGCTTGATTTTTCCCATCAAAACAAAATTGTGCGATGTGCAGAGAGCATTAGAAGAAAGAGCGCACAAAGCGCTACAACTCACAAATCAGAGGTCACTTTAGGAGGCTTATATTAGGGAAGAAGCGCAGAGGGTGACATAAAGTTCACTGGAGGAAGCTCTGTTATAGAAAGATTTTCCTCACCCTATGCAATCTTGCACAGAGGGCCTTTTTCCATTTTCCTGTGCAAACTTTTCATCCCTTTTTACAAATCCCAGAGATAAAAATACATTTTTTCCACATATACGCACCTTGCCTACTATACAACATGCATATACGCAATTTTCACCACTACATCCCATGTTGTAATGATCCCAAGCCATTATGCAAGGATCATCACTGTTTTGGTGTCTTTTTAAAACTTTTTCTGAGTGAGGTATTTCGTCAAACACTTTGTTGATCTACCTTTTAGATGTGTTTATATGTGTGTATGCAGCAAATAATA
>SNQJ01S0089404.1:53855-86685 GCA_010110895.2 Picea sitchensis
AATATCCCTCTCAATCTCTGTAGATCTGAAATCCCCCACTGAATGGTGCACCCCACTGGATGACTGAAACCCTAGATAATTTGGCCCTGCTGCCAAAAGTGTCCAATCACCCTAATAAATATGCCAACTAATAGATCGGAAGATGGTAAGAACAACCCAGGTGACCGAATCTCCAAGATCTCTCTCAATCTCCGTAGATCTGAAATCCTCCACTGAATGGTGCGCCCCACTAGATGACTGAAACCCTAGATAATTTGGCCCTACTAAAGGAGGCCTCCAAATGCTCTGAAACTCTCCATAAATATAGATCGGGACACTACAAGTCACTAGGTAAAGTCTCAGGGTCATATCTGAAGTGTAACCCCTCCAAACGGACTAGATCCGGATCTCAAAAATGCCCTCCTTCTCTTCAATTCGCCCCACTGCTCAAGAAATAATCTGAGTCATAAAATTGTCTCAGAAAGCACTAGATCTGATGTCCAATGCCCTACAATGAAAACCCAAGTGATAGAATCCTCAACGGCCCTTCCAATCTCCTACAACAAATCTCTCTCCAAAGATGGTGCGCCCCTCTTGCTGGAATCCCTCAACTGGTGCACCCTCTCTCTATCTGCACATGAAACTGATGTAGAACCCTCCTGCAACTGAGTAGATCTGGAACTAGAATGGTGTGGGAGAGTATTTCATCTCTGAGACCAAGCTTAGGACAGGATAGGTGGAATCTTTCACCACCAAATCGTCCTCTAGGGTTTGTTATGTCAAAACCCTCAAAACCCCCAATATTGGGCTCACTAGCTAGAAGCCAGAAATCAAAATAAGATCATACATGAATGAATGAGAAGACAAAAACCCCCAATATTGGGCTCACACTAGCTAGAAGCCGGGGAATCAACACAAGATCATACATGAATGAATGAGAAGAGGCCCTGCCCCTTCCTTTATACTTTTTGGCTCACCTTGTCCCTCCAAAGTGACTTTCATTTTATTAATATTTAATTAATTAATTAAATCACTTTAATTAATTAATTAACCTTTTTACCTCTGAAAATCTTCTTATCTCTCCTTGTGGCTTCCCTGGCCACTAAAAGTCACTTCTAGCCATCCCATCCTATAGTGCTTCTCCTCCCGATTCCAATGAGCTATTACACTGAGAGGTTCCTCCAAGTAATGTGCTCCAAATTCCCTCTTTAGTAATTTTAATTAACTTATAGCTCAAAATAGTCAAAATCATGGAAATCATTGGAATGGAACGAAACCAAAGCCAACCTGTGCGGAATGGATCATAATGATGGAATATGATGATAAATGCCAACTGGACCCCATAATTCCTCTCAAATACCCCTGTACTCTCTATAACATCCATCTGGCTACTCTGGTCATCATAAGTCTTTGCCCTGTGATGATGTCCCAAAGTGGGGACATTACACATGTACATTGGGATTTGTGCCCAAAAATGAAAAATGGTGTCGGGTTTCCATGTCACGACAAGAGATAAATGATCCTCAGCCTTCCATATACTGTAAATGTTCCGACTCGGCCCTTCAGTTGCATTTGAAGGCTATAAATGGGCCAATTCTGAGCTATGGAAAAGAGGTGAAAGAATTCAAATTTGAGAGAAAAGTTGCTCTGGAGAAATTATTCACCTCACATTGAGTTTGCATCCCTTTGTCCTTTAAGTTTGAACACAGTGTTCAACCCCCAAGCTCTTCCCTTATTGATTGATAAATTCATTGTCTCTCTTCTATGAGCTTGCCTTTGGTGGAGGATTGAAGTGGTGGAGGCCCAACTGGGAGGACCTTAGTTTCTCGGTTATGAACCGTGCCGACACATAACTATGTAACGTTTTGACTTATGTTGATCATATATTAATAGAAATACTCTTTTCCCATCCAATTGATATCTTGAAAATATTTGAATTGTTATTCCATGGGCGTATTTCTTATGTATATTAATGGATTATGCTATTGAATGTGATAACATCATATATTATAACCATATGCTTTCTTTTCTTGGTTGTTGAGGACTAGTTGTAGGTATATTTCTTTGGGTCAATTTCTTAATGTTGGACTTCATCGAACGTCTGGATGAGGTAGGCCTTTTGTCTTGTCTTACTAGCATATTTGTTTATATAGCATACTTGAGAATAGAGTTGATTTTTGCAGTCATTTCCATTTGTTGTGGTTTTCCTCTAGCCATATAGATATTTTCCTTGTAACAAAATTGGTGACCAAACTGGGGACTGATTGAATCTCCTTTATTTGGGTTTGGAGTTTTTTTAATCTTAGATTTCTCTCATTCCTATTGCGTTTCTTATCGTATCATTGCTTGACGACCTCTATTCGCTTTGGGTCTGAGTCTTTCATCCTTCTCCTTTGCCTAGATGTGTTTTTGAAACATATACGTGGTTTTTTGCTTGGCAATCACATATATACGTGTGTTGTCCTTCTGCAAGTTGTGTACATACACGTTGTTTCCTTGAAAAGTCGCGTACATCAACCTTTTTTGCTTGTTTGTTGGGTTTGGTGGTTGTTGGGTAGGATTTGATGATTGTTGAGTCTTCTCGGATCTCTGTAGTGACCGTTAAGTGTTTGTGGGATGACAAGAAACTTGTGTTTGGTTGAATTTTTGGGCGGAGTCTTTCTCATCATATTTTCATTTTGATTGTTCTTGTACATTGGGCTAGGTGTTTTTCTCCTTGGTATCCTACTTGAGTTGTCTCTTTCTATACACAGTAGAGTCTTCATATATCAAGTTGTTGTTCAGTCCATGCATTTTGATTCTTCTTATATTGAAAATACAAACATATTAGGCATTTTTCATCGCTTGGCATTTTTATCTTTTGAGTCTTTGTCATTTAGCTTAGTTCATGTAAAGAAAGATTGCATTTTTATTCAGAATTGCAGAGTTGAAATTGAAAATTGCATTGTTTTAAGAAGCATATCAGTCATTGAAAATTGAAGTTAGTACTTTGCATTGTATTCATATTTACTTGTTGATTCATAACATCATGAGTTTCATCACTACACCTTTTTGAGTAAGCACGACCATTAAAATTAACACTATAATTTAAATTGATTAGTAACGATTTATTTTCTAGGGTGCACAAACTAGCTTAGGATTTAGTGCCTTGGAATAGGATTTTGTGAGTAAACTTCTCCAAGGCTATTAAATCAACATATGTGTCTGACTAAGGGAGTGGAAAAATCCATTGTATAATCACTAATATCAGGAGGCCCCGCTTACACCAAAGTTAATCACAAGGTCGTGCGATGTCGATTGAAGGGATATCCCCCAGATACATTCTTAGCATCAGAGATATTTCTGGGGATCTATTCGTATCTGGGGATATTGTTAGTGCCATTACCTCCATGAGAGGTGGTGCTTTCAAGGTTTTGGGCTTTGCTACCCTGCCCATACGGTGGGCCTGACTTATGACTTCTCACATGTGCATCAGTTATATGTTGGTTTCTTAGTTGGTTGACTTAGTTTCCACGTAGGTTACTTGCAGGGGTTATTCTGCAGGTTCCCTGGGTTAGATAAGGGTCGGACAACACACAACCTTTATGGAGGATTACCTCTTCGGGGGGATTTGACCGACTAGTTTTTAAACCCATGAGGACCCTTATAACTGATTATATTACCTCCGATCTTTAGTAGGGAGTCTCAGGCCCCTCTTGGGTGAGTCATACCTTATTTAGAGAGGGAGGTCCCTTTCAACCACTTTATCCTGTTTGTGTGCATATTGGTCATTTGATTATTTTTGGTGTGCTCTTTGATTATTAGTAGACCTTTGAGATTTTATACTGCACATTGAGTTTCCATTATCATGGATAGTGGAGTTCCTTTGGCTCTCTCATTTACCACTACCTCCCCCATGACATTCTCTCATTTCATGGGGATGAATCTGTCCACGTTTCATAATGGTATGTAGAATTATGGTACTCAGTCAATTCCTTGGGTCACTAATCATTTTTCTCACGGTATGCCAGAGATGTCTTTGCACTTGCCATCCTCTGTCTTGCCTCCTTATGTGAATCCAAGTTTTGGGTCTAGGGCATGATGCCTCCTTATTATCCCTCTCTGTTTGGTCTGAGTCGTATCCCTCAAACAACTCTTACGGTAGGAGGTTGGAATCTCCCTTCCTACGAATCCACTTTTCCAGGAGCAAGTGCTCAAATGGGAGGTAATTCTACTTATTACACTCCATCCACGTATCCTTCTTCCACTATGCCAGTTCCTACGAATGATTTTCCCATGAAGGACCTCCATCTGTCCTATGGTGTTTCATCCGAGGGGATTTATTTTTATAGTATGGGAAACCCCCTTCAGGAAGTTCCTTCATCTAGGGGAAACATATATCTTCGCATGAGTAACCCTTATCATGTCGCTTTCTCTTCACAAGCGGCTTCCTCGGTGTCAATGCCCTTACAACCCTTTATGAATCAATATGGAGGAGGATACTATCCTACCGGACAGGGCCAAGGTGTATAGCAAGACCCTTCCTGGCCTGCAATGTCTCAAACCCGGTCTTTCCCCGAACCTTTGTCTCAAATTCCACAACCCACCAATGCCACAAGTCCAGTCACTGTAGGTCATATTGGCATTATATCACCAACCTCTACTAGTCATGTTGGAGATTGGTCAACAACCTCTGCAAGTCATGTTGAATACCAACAACCAGCCATTGCAAGTCATGTTGGGGGCACGAGTCTAGTCATTACTAGTCACATTGCACATACATTTCCAACCTCTACTAGTCATGTTGGGGATTCATCACCAACCTCTGCTAGTCATGTTGGAGATTTTCTACTAGCCTCTGCTAGTCATGCTGAGAGCATGTCAACAGCCACTTAAATTCATGATGGGGACATTCATACGATTGAGAAAACTAGATGTGTCAGATGTAAGCCCAAATTCCTTTATAGGACTTGTGAAGGAAATCACCTTACTTGTTTGTGTCCTACTACTACTCCAATACCAAAAGCGTGGTCCTTGCCTGGGGGCCCTATGCGCTCTGAGTCGTCTTTGGTTTCCCAATCTTCCATGGTTGATACAACTGTCACGTCGATGAAATATTTGGTTGACACCCCTTCTCTTTTAGATATTGATGCATCTCTTGACCTTGTTGTCTCGCATCATGTTCAATCAATGGTCATGTCGCTGCAATATTCTCCCGACACCACCCCTATTTTTGGGGGTGATGCATCTCTTGACCTTGTCAAATCACATCATATTCAACCAATGGTTGAATAAGTGGTCATGTTGATGCAATTTTCAGTCGCTCCCTCTCTTCTAATTCTATTTCTATACCTTCTATACTATGTCATTATCATTTTGAGTACTGCACCTTCTGAACCGTCTTGGAGAGGTTCCCTTTGATTCAGATAGTCTTGTGGGGTATCCAATACCTCCACCTATGTCTTCTCAGGTAATAGATATTATCCCATATATCATAGAGAGGATAACCTCTTCTAGCACTTTATCCTCCTCGACTTAGAGAGATTTGGGTTTCCCCAAGCTTGTGTCATCTATTCGTAAGATATTGACATTCCATAGAAGTCCAGTACGGGAGACTTGGCCTCCCCTGTGACTTGCCACCTAGAAACTCCTAGCGAGTTTGAGTTAATATATTTTCTAGATTCATCTAAAAAGAGAAAATATTGCCAAGTGAATTTGTCCCTTTCACACTCGTTAAATTGGACTTGAAAGGTCGCCAGTCTTAGTTAAGCTCTTTTTTGACTTGTTTTCAAAAAAGAGAAAATATTTCTGAGTGAACTTGTCTCTTTCACACTCGTAAATTGTATTTTAAAGGACGTCTATTTGGTACAAGTTTATCCCTTTTTCAAACTAAGTAGACTAATCTTATGGAAAAGGAAATTTTTTGGTGTTAAGTTGTGATTGCATCTCATGTTATTGCTTGCAGTATTGAGCCTATAGCTAGTTCTTGCTTTGCATTATAAATCATTTTCCTCAGCAGTTTTGCATCCTCAACCAAGAAGAGCCTCATTTATATCCTTTGCAATTTGACACCCTATACCCAGGAGGAAACATTCCCCCAAATGTCCATCTCCTGTATGCATCTCCTTGCATTGAGCATAGGTATGTTCCACTGCTATAACTAGTTTTTCTTACTTGCGACACTCGTTTCCTCCTCTGTATCATAGAATTCATCTAACTATGAAAAAACAAAAAAAGATGGACGGGAAGGGAGTATTATCTTATATTGCCAGTAGTCGTGTCACCTTTGAACAAAGCAAAAAACTATTGAGTCCACTTGTCATCATAATTTTGGGTTTAGCATGGCCTTAGGAAGATGAGCTTATTACAGAGAGTTTTCTCCCCCAACTGGTTACTCTTCCAGTCCCTATGGAGAATTTCATTGATGCCTCCTACATCTCATGGTTTCATCATTGAGTCTATGCTGCTAGAGTCTTCCATATGTCTCATGCTCTTGTTCAAAGGATGTCTATAAACCTGTGTTGTTCATTCCTCAAAACTCTTGAATTTGCATGTCGGTCATACCCTCAGTTTGTCTCAGAATCACATGATATTGTAGTCCTATCACGCACCTTGGTCCTAATTTCATCATTGGTAGGTAACCTTGAACCCAAAAATCGACAGTTCATCATTGGTTTTTGACTGGGTGGTTTCCCTTATGTTCAATGGAAAGACATCTATTCACACATTGGGATTCATGTAGTCTCTTGGATGCCATTAGCCTTATTGGTGGTTTCCTCTCCTTTGTCAACAATTTTCCTCATTGGTTGTTATTCATAGGGTCTTTTTCGTGTACCACTTGCACTTGGAACATGTGAAATACGCATAGGGTCGTTGGTTCATGAACATGTTCTTCGTCTGATTTCTTCCAAATCATGAAGCTCTTGCTTTATGCCTCTTGTTGAATGATCAGATATTCCTTAATTCTCTCCTTTCAGTGGGTCTCCTTCCATCGAATTCATCTCATCTATTATGGAAATGAGAGATAGAGTCCTATGAGTACCTTGAGCTTACAGTAATTAGTGGTAGGTTCTCTCGCCATCGACAGTTGGGAATGCATCAATGTCTCCTGATCAATGGATTCTTCAAGTGTTCGACCCCAAATCCTTTACTAACACTTGTAAGAATGTACTTAGTGCCTTGATACCTACTTTCATCACTGGTAGGCTATCTCGTGTTTGTTAACGGTATACTTCAATGACCGATAATCAAACGATGTCTCATTGTGTTCGACCTCAACTCACATGATGTATACTTGAACCATTGGCAGATTGTGTAGAAGACTTGAAGACATCAATATGTGTCCGCAACTTTCTTGAGTTGTTGCTTCCCTTTCATTGGACCAGTACCTATATGACTTCGGTGATCATGGGAGATTATATTGTACTCCATTGTATACAAATATCTTCAGATTGGTTTTGAGACTAGTTTTACTAGGCCTTGTTCCTGACTAAGACAACCTTTGGCATGTAACCGCACTTGTGTTTGTCTATTCATGGCCATAGATAGTTGTTTGGTATATTTTCACATGGATATGCAGTGTAATTCAAATTGGAAACCATGTATGCAAAGTCAGTGCAGAATGTAACGAGCAACTAGTTCTTCCAGCTGGTTCCCCATCACTCCACTTCTAGGTTTTTATAATGTATTTCGGCCATCACAGATACTCCTATGACCTCACACATTAGGGGGCTTCTGTTATAGCAAGATTTTCCTCACCCTATGCAATCTTGCACAGAGGGCCTTTTTCCATTTCCCTATGCAGACTTTTCATCCCTTTTTGTAAATACCAGAGCTAAAAATATATTTTTTCCACATATACGGACCTTGCCTACTATACAGCATGCGTATACGCAGGTTGCACCACTACATTCAACATACATCGGTATTTTTGCCCAAAAATGAAAAATGGTGTCGGGTTTCGATGTCACGACAAGAAATCAATGATCCTTGGCCTTCCATATAATGGAAACGTTTCGAATCGACCCTTCAGTTCCATTTGAAGGTTATAAATGGGCCAATTCCAAGCTATGGGAAAGAGGAGAAAGAATTCAACTTTGAGAGCAAAGTTACTCTGGAGAAATTATTCACTTCACATTGAGTCTGCATCCCTTTGTCCTTTAAGTTTGAACACAGTGTTCAACCCCCAAGCTCTTCCCTTATTGATTGAGAACTTCATTGTCTCTCTTCTATGAGCTTGCCTTTGGTGGAGGCCTAGCTAGGAGGAACTTAGTTTATCAGTTTTGAGCCATGCCGACATGGAATTATGTAACTTTTTCACTTCTGCTGATCATATATTAATAGAAATACTCTTTTCCCATCCAATTGATATCTTGCAACTATTTGAATTGTTATTCGATGGGCATATTTTTTATATATATTAATGGATTATGCTATTGAATGTGCTAAAATCATATATTATCACCATATCCTTTCTTTGGTTGGTTTTTGAGGACTAGTTGTAGGTATATTTCTTTGGTTCAAGTGCTCAATGGTGGAATTCATCGAACATCTGGACAAGGTAGGCCTTTTATCTTGTCTTTCTAGCATATTTGTTTATATAGAATACTTGAGAATAGAGTTGATTTCTGTAGTCATTTCCATCTGTTGTGGTTTTCCCCTAGCCATAGAGATATTTTCCTCGTAACAAGCACATATATGCAAAGAGGTACAACACATGACACATAGGTCGCTAGAAGAAGCTCTCGCACGTGAGGAATTGCAGCGTCCAACACAAAGATAATTGGAGGAGGCTTGCGTGCGTGAATAAGTCTAGTGCATGACACAATGATCAATAGAGGAGGCTCTCAGACATACTGAGTTGCGACATGCTGAGCATAAAGAATATGAAGAATATTAGCAAGATGAATTGCAACGCATAGTGCATGCAAAAGTCTTACATGAATTGGGTCACAAGGAAGAATCTGACAACCAAGTAAGTTATTTCTTGTGCTATTGTTTGTGACTGTTGAATGATCCAAAAGATACAAGTAAGTTGGCTCAAATGTCAGCTACTTGCATGGAATAACAAGGAGTGGAGGCTACCATATCTGCTTCATTTCCAAAACAATATGTATGTTAGGTCAACAAGAAAAAGTGCACAGGTCAACAATTTAAGATGATAACAAAGATTGGTGGATATGACATGGATGGAGTCATGCTAGATTTGGGTTTTGATGTGAATATTTTGTAGAAAAAAACTTAGCATGTGATGGGTAAATTGAAGTTGGTTGGTTTCCCATACAACTATGCTTAGCCAATCAATACAATATCTACCCAATCATTCGTCTGGAGCAGGTGGAAGTAAACATCGAAGGAGAAAAAAAAAAAGGCCAACTTTGAGGTCATCTATATTGTGGATGAATCTGATCCATATATTTCTTTACTGGTCATTGACTAGGCCTTTGACAATAACATAGTGTTAAACTTGAAGAAGAGGAAGATGTGCTTTGAAACAAACACCCTATGCATGGTCACATCCTTAGATACATATGAAGGTGACCAATATAATGAGCTTGTAGACAAGGATGCATGGATCTTAGTCATTGAAAATATTTATAAGATCACGGGACATAAAGAGGATTACATCCACCCCACCGCAGATGGAGAGTTAAGCTGGAGAAGTGTCAATTCTTATGAAATGGATTATGAGGATACCATGGATAGGTGGCAGAATAAACTCTACAAATTTTCCACTCACAGATGCATGAGGATAAAAATAGCAGTAATATGGATTGGATCTGAGTTGTGAAATGCCTTGTGGTTTGATGGGATAGGGCCAATGGAGACATTTCTGATACATATGGAGAAATTCATCCCCACAGAGCAGAGACTTCACTCCATGGATGCATTGGTTCGAGGAACACCTCTGTAATGGTGGGTGATGAAACACCCGAGTATTCAAAACTAGGTGCAGGTAGTTGAGTTCATAAAGTTTTGGTTCCATCCCATCACTGACTTTGAACTAGCCAACTGGTACAATATAACTGAGGATCCTCAAGAGCACATTTATTTTTTTGAACGTTGTTGGACCTCTAAAAATATCCCTCGAGCCCAATGGGTACATTGGTTTTTCCACATGATGGAAATGGTCCCTAGAAGATGGTACATTCAAGAGGAACTCAGGAGGTAAACATTAGAGTGGACACATATGAGTTCCCAATTTCATTCAACCTTCAGCTTCACAACAAAATATTCAGATCAAAGAGAGGTTCTCCATTGGATTAAGGATTTTATTTTCCATCGGTAACCAAAATAAACCACACCCAGGGTGGTATGTTCGTATCATCGGCCAGTGGAAAAATTAAAAGAATAAGTACACTATTGGAAGATTGATGTTGACAACTTTAATGATGATGACCCCCATGGAATCCAAATCAAAGAGTCAGAAGGAGAGTGTGCACTAAAGGGTAAAGAGGAAGAGATGGTCGCACCAAACTACAATGGCCTGATAAAAACCAAGAAACACAATATTGGTACTGAAGAAGCACCCGAGATGGCCATAATTGGATATTATTGGGATAAGGAAATGGTCACTCAAGTTGTTGACCTCCTTAAGAAATATGAGGACTTGTTTCCTCAGATATTTTCTGAGATGAAAGTTATTGTAGGATTGTTGTTACAGGAAAATCCCCCTACGGACAGGTGGATTCTGTATTGGATCCTAAATATCTAAGATCAAGATGGAAAGGTGATAACTTTGGTCACTGACATCCCTTTAAACCTAGCTAAACTAATCTATAGAGAAGAGGAAGAAGATGTACCTTTTTATGATGTTTGTTCTCACCCAGTTCCAAGTTGAGCTCTGATCCACAAGCTCTTCAACAGGTCCTGCAATCCAATCAAATACAAAGCATGCTTCCTATTCTATTACGATTAGTATGAAACTAGATCTATCCATTGATAAAGACAAGTTCATGTAGGCATACACAGTCTTGAAGGAAACAGGCCAAGAACATGTATTAATGAGAACTCAAAAGAGATACTGACAAAACCTTGATGAATTTGCAACAACCTCTTCCATCTCTCCTTGTCCAGCCCCTTGCTCAAATTATCCACAAACAAAATGACTATGCTTCACTAATTATCTCCCTTATGAGATCATAAGTTTGATGCCTTCAATTTCCTCCTTCCTTATGAGATCATAAGTTAGGTATTTCTCAATTTCTCTATGTCCCCTTTAACCATGAGGAGGCCTCCTTATATAAGCTTCAAGAGGCCTAACCACCTCAGATATTTCTTGTATAGGTTGAGGATCTTTCTCCACCAGTTGTGGATCCTCCCTAAGATCCATCCTTGACCTCAGATTCGAATCCAACTGATTTCAGAGATGAGGGGATCTTCCCCTGATTTTCTCAACAGCATAACACTCCCCCCGAATGGTGAACAGAGTGCTACAATGCTCCCCCAAATAAGGGAAAGGAGTGATAGAGATCCCTGCTAGTGGGTAGGGGAGTGCTGCCCAAAATTTCCTCAAAAAATCCTAGCACTCCCCCAGAATGGGGCACATAGTGTTGCAACTCTCCCCCAAAGGAGGGAAAGGAGTGCTAGCACTCCCTGACAGTGGGTAGGGGAGCGTTTCCCTTCAAAAATGACTTCTAAGTGGTTTTTTTCATGGTAAAAGACTTGTACTAATTTTCATGTGATTTATCTTTCTTAAACCAGTCTTTGAAGTGTCCTTGTGATGTCATTTGAGACACGACCTAGGAAAGATGATTGTATGATGTCTGTGACACTTGCGACACTTATGGATAAAATGCAACACTTGCGACACTTATGGATAAAATGAGACACTTGTGACACTTGTAATGATGACAATAGGTCATCATTGAAATGAGTAATTTTCACGTGTAACAATCATTGGGATCTATGAATATCCAGCTCAAACCAGATGCCAAACCAGTCAAGAGAAGTCCTTATTGCTTAAATCCCAAGTATAAGGAAAAGGTGCACAAAGAACTAGATCGAATAATTATTGCCCCCATCGAGGAGTCTGAATGGATTATTCCTATGGTGGTGCAACCCAAGAAGAATGGGGAGATTCACAACTATGTTGATCTGAGGAGTCTCAACACAGCCTACATCCATGACCCTTTCCCGACACCCTTCACAAATGAGGTGTTGGAAAATGTTGGCAGTTGGGAAGCGCACTCTTTCACAGATGGATTATTAAGATATCATCAAGCCCAGATCACAGAGTAATATCATGCCAAAATCACCTTTGCGACTGAATAGGGGTCATTTGCATACATGTTCATGCCCTTTTCCTTGAAAAAATCCCCTGTGGTATTTTCCCAGATAGTGGTTGTATCCTTCAAGGAATTTATCCACAAGTTCCTTAAGGTATAATTGGATGATTGGACTGTGTTTAGTTTGTTAAAATAACACATGAAATCTCTTTGAATAATGTTGGATTGATTCTACAAGCTACAAATATATTTGAATTTGAATAATGTTGGATTGATTCCGCAAGCTACAAATGCATCTTTTGTACACACTTTGGTATATTTATGGGCCACATCGTGTGAAAGGATGGATTGCTTGTGGAACCATATAATATTTTCATCATATTGTATATGGTGGCCCCACTTCAGTTCAATAAATGCATGCAATATTGAGTCATATAGGATACTACTCATGGTTCATCCAAAATTATTCCTAGATTGAAACTCCATTAGAAAATTTGTTGTGTAAGGATATTAAGTATGAGTGGATGCCAAAATGCCAACAAGCCTTGAATACCCTTAAATAAAAATTGGTTACTGTGCCCATTTTGGTGCTTCCTAATTAGTTGAATCTCTTCCATGTCCATGACAATGCTTCGTCTATTGCATTGGGTGTCATTCTAGTCCAACCATGGGAAGGAAACATCAATCATCTGGTCTATTTTGCTAGCCGCAAGTTGTCCAATTCCAAAACTAATTATACAACAACCGGGCACAAGTGTCTAGCCATGGTATATTCCTAACAAAATTTCTTCCACTACTTGTTGGGGACAACGTTCAAATTCTTCACTGACCACTCTGCACTCAAGTATTTGGTCAACAAACTAGTTTTGGGTGGAATAATTTGTCGTTGGTTGTTGATTTTCCCAGAATTTGAATTCAAAATTGTCTTGAACCCTGGAAAATAAAATGTTGTACTTGATCATCTGTCGCGGATTCACACTGGGAAATTTTCTAGAGCCTCAATGATGAACTCCCTGATGCCCAACTCTTCTGGGTTGAAGTTGTGCCTAATCAATTGGACAAAATCATGAAATTTCTCATAACTGGCCAGGATCCCACTGAGTATACTCCAACAAAACGTCAACAATTAATGACCCGTAGTGTCGATTATCAATTGATTTTTATACAATTGAATAAATTGGGTGCAGATGGAATCCTGCGTCATTGTGATTTGGAACATGAACGTGACTCCATCATGTATGATGCACATGAAGGTATTTCTAGAGGCCACAATGTGGGTAAGGATAACACATGCAAGGGTCTACACATATGGATTCGGTGACCCTCTCTCTTCATAGACGCCAAAGATTATTGAAAACGCTACGATGTATGTCAATGCATTGGAAAACCCTGCCAAAGAGATGAGATTCCATTGTTCCATGTGACTACACTAAAGCCTTTCAAAAAATGGGAAATATTTTTTTTTAGACCCATCAATCCTCCCTTTCGTTGCACATGGGTGCTCTTAATCATCACCATGATTGAATACCTCACAATGTGGGGAAAAGAAGTGCCAATCAAATATTATACGACATAAACAATGACGTGCTTCATTTTTTAGAATGTCATCACTAGATTCTGGTGTCCAAGGGTGCTTATGAGTGACCAGGTGTCACATTTTTTGAATGAAACCATTCAACAACTCATTCAGGAGTTCTTGATCCATCACCAAAAGAGAACCCCTTATCACCCTCAAGCCAATGGCACAATGGAAGATTTTAATAAAATTTTAGAACATGCCCTAACAAAAAATATTTATATGCAACGTGATGACTGGGATGAATGCATCATTGCAATCCTATGGGCTTATTGAATAACATGTAAAAGGATGACAAGGTGCACTCCACTTAGATTATCTATGGAAAAGAAGCGTTCATGCTACTTGAATTTGTTGTTCCTATCTTTCGGATCTCCCTAGCCACCTAGATGACCAATGATCAATCTCTTCAGCATAGGTTAGAAAAGCTAACAGAACTAGAGGAAGACCTAATGATGGTTGGTTTCAGTCAAGTGGTCAAAAAACAAAGGAAGAAGGCATGGCATTACTATAACATATGCTAGAAAATTCTCGATCCTAGCTCTTTGGTATTATTATATGACATCAAATATTTACACCATCCTAGCAAGCTCTACATGCACTGGTTGGGTCCTTTTTGGATAGTCTACATTAGTGAAGTAGGTTCTACCAAGATGGAAAATCTACAAGGACAAAAACTCAATGGACTCATTAATGGCAGTAGGTTGAAGGTATAATATGGTCTGTAGGGCTCAGCCGTCATTTAAACTCTCGGTATAAGTTTTGAATATGGGTAGAATAGGTTTAGTCTAGGTTGTATAACAGTATCACATCTCATAGTCGACATAGTTTACCTTTTGTACAGTACAAAATTCACATCATACACGCAGGTGGACTCAATAGATTGATAGTTTGTGCAGTTTTTCCCTATTTCCAAATTAGGCTGATGCTTTGGCATAGATACAGGGAGCAGATATGGTTTAACAATTCCCACGAGTTTTAGAAGAGTTTCCTCATGATTTAGTTCATTTAAAGGTAAATTAATCCTATGTGGGAATTTCACACATGCCACAAGTACACAAATAGTTATACGACCACATTCTCCAACATGCATCTCTAGTACAATGGATATATAATCTGGCTATACCCATGAGTCACATTTCATTGCCACTTTCTACTTGTTCTCCAAGCTATCCCTCCCATTCAGTATTTTTTTCTATCTGTTGTTATATTCCCCACCCTCTCCCCTATATATATATCACCCCCATCCCCCCCCCCTCCGATGCTCACGTCGGGGTAATTCTCCACACCCCATTCCCTACCAACTCCATATGTGACTTCCTTCATCATCTCGTTGCTATTTCCCCCAATTCTCTTGTCATTTTGCATTTTATTTCCCCCATGTCATGATGTGATTTATCATACTATCCATACTCCGCTTTTTGTAGTTCGTTCGAGTAGCTATATATCCTGCACTTCAGTTTCTGCGAAGATTGTTAGTGTGTCACCAACTTCTCGATAGAGTTCCTTACCCATTATTTCCTAGCAAGTATCGACTCAATACATTGCAGTTCCTTGAAATGTGTTTCATAGTCGTAGTTGTTCACCATTTATCATAGCACACCACTGAGTGAACAACCACTATGCATCATCCCCTTTGATGATAAGAAGGAATCCTAATCAATGGCTCTCAAGCGCCCTCCTCCCATCCATCATCATGGATCTGGTCCCCGTTGCAGTGAGCCTGGGGTCAACACATATATCAATTCTCATGGATACTTTACCTACTCTCACATATCACCATGGATCCCCAACCCTCCCATAGTATAAAGGTTGAGGCTACTAGCTTAATCTGGTTCTTCCAGAAAAAAAAATACAAGCAAAGAATGATACTCTTTCTTGATGGAGCCTCACTTTTCTTCAGTGGTCAATGTTTGTTGGTGGGATTTAAATAGATCCCTTATTCACCTCCACAAACACCAGTGAAGGTTCTGGAGTGATCATATGGCCTCCTGTACTCCAAATCCATCTTTCACCATTCAACCTACTTGATTCATTCCAGGACTTGAGTTGGGTTGCATCTATAGCCTGCATAGATGTTTTCCTCTTGCTCAGGCTCGACTGTAAGCAAAACTGGTTTTGCAGAATGATGATTTTTTCTTAATCAAACTTTCTAGATTTAAAACATCCAGCCACTGCCTCATGGAAGATCCAAGTAGTAGTGGTGGGGGCCTGTTGGCACCTAATTTTTTGGGTTCAACTTTGTGTGCGCACATAAATGGAGTTGTGTACACTTATTCAATAGTTTTATGCACTCCTAGGGAAATGCACGAGGAATGAAAAAGTGTGCATGACGAATCGAGTTTTGACAGTGAGCAATAGGCATAAAATATTATTGAACCTATGTCGGTTCCAGTTTTTATGCACACTAGAAATCAAGAAGACGCACGCTGGAATCAAGAAAAGAATCATCAAGAAATCCCCTCAAATGATTATTGTTGGAAACAAAAGGGGTCGTGGAGATGAAAAAATATGAACTAATAGGGAAGTTAATATTTCCCGGATTCCTGAAGGCTGCATGGACTACAAGAAGGTTCCATAAGTGTGCAAAGCAGTTTTGTCAGTCAAGAAAGTGGAGCAGAGCGGAAAGAGACAGATCTCTCGAGTAGAGAAAGCTATAAATTGGAGCAGTGATATCAGAAATGAGGATAGCTAGATGTTTTGAGAAGAGATTCATTGAGTCCTTAGTATCGATCTCACTCTAATCTTGTTAAAATATTGTAATTCTTTTAAATATAACTATGTTCTTGTTATATGATTGATTTTTTAGAGAAGGTGCATTGCGTAGTTTGTTGTAATTATGCATATTTATACAGAGGATATATGAAGTTCTATATCTGTCATATATATTTGTTCTACAAAATGTATGCCTTTATTGTGATGGAATGACTCTAGTAATAAATATGTGACAGTTCTGATCTATCGTGTGTTTATAATGTATGTGTTGATTTTGTGTGTGTGTATTGTTTTACTTCTTAGTCCTAATAATTTGTAGATATCAGTCATATGGATTCCAATCTTGATGGATCTTTGTGTGTTTAGCCTTCATACTTGTCACAAGACTGTATGGTCTCTATGATCCTCTCTATATCTTAGTTGATACCTTCCTCAGATTTGGTCGAGGATTGATATGCTGGTGCTCAAGGGTTTTTGTTGGACAACTCTGGATGAACCCTGGATCTAAACTCCCCAACGTTAAGAAGGATGCACATAAGCATGGATCAAAATTAACAACATCTATACTTCTCTTACATATATCTCCAATTTTATCACTATGCCCTAATTTCAAGTTTTCTCTAAGAATCCTTTTCCATCACAGATTTCACTAAAATTGGTCATTTTTTGCAACATTGCAAATTCATATTATTATAGTTCAAAAAGAAGAGCATTTTGGTTTTATTTTTTATCCTACTATCACAAAATCAAGGAAGAAATATAGTATTATCTCCCAAATATTGTTGCAAAGTGTAAGAAGTGTGGCCTTGATATAACTAAGGGTTCTATAAATGTAGTGCTAATTGAGAATGAGGCATTGTTATAAGGTGGTAAATGTATAGTTCAGACCTATCTCAAGAACGTTGAATAATTAGCAGTCAAGGTATTTCCATCTCTTAAACCATATGACTTATGCCCTAATCATGTGCCTGAGTTTCATGTTTTATCCAAGAATCCATTTCCATCACAGATTTCACTAAAATTGGTCATTTGTTAAAATATTGCAAATTTAGATTCTTATAGTTCAAAAAGGAGATCACATCCATAAAAAAGGATTTACATGTCTCTTGCTAATTCCTACATAGGTTGTAGGAACATGTATACTATCAATTAAAGGATATTTTGATGAAATAATTGTTAGTAGATTTATAGTGAGTTGACGTGATGGAGCAGGTTGTGATATAATTGTGCACCTTCAAATCAATCCCAGTTCCATGGAAGACCAAATGAAGTTTAATAATGGTCTTGGAAGATTTCATTAAAAATCCCCAAATTGTAGAGTTGTAAAGAGAGGATCATTGTAAGAAATATGATCATATGAGTGGTGTCTATGTAGGTCTTTGAGGACATATCCCCCATGTTCTCATTTATAGTATTTTGAATTGTATTCTTAGTGTCGCTATCATTTTCACTCTTTGTTATAACCCTAATTTGCACTAGACATGCATACCTAACACCATGCCATCTTACTTACTATTTTTGCCAGGCCAATACTGAATAGCTCTTCTTAAAAACCAAAATTTTGAAGATGTATGTTCCTTGCACCACTATTTCCCGCGTATTTATGCTAGTTGCACCATTACTGCACACATACATACACTATTTGCACCATTACAGCCCCTGTATACCCACAAAATTTGCAAAAAATAAAAAGTTGCAAGGGAATACAGACGTTTGGGTGGTTTCCTAACCAATTGACCACCCATAGCCCATCACCCAACTGAATAACTATCTTTTTGGCATATAAAAGAAGGTGTTGGGGTCCCATTCTAAGGAGAAGCATGAAATCAGTAAAACTCTGCCCATTTCCTAATCCCCCCTTGCCCCAAGAATTTGCATCCACATTGTGAGTTTGAGACAGAATTTCCCATTCTTGCCCTTTTTGCTCATCCATAAACCTATGCCTATTCTCTAGAGAGAAGTGTGAGAGAAGAAGGATACTTGGAAGAAATTGGAGCTTGGTGAAGAGGATCCCAGGACCGGATTCGAGGAGCAGTCGCCAATCTCGTTTTGTAAGTGACATTATGAGATTAGTATAAAGAAGTACTTTTGTCGTCCTGCCATATGATGTGTTTAATCTGTATGACTGATTTACATTTTGTTATGACATCTAACCCATTAATCCATATATAGAATGATTGTTTGCAGTTTCTTGTTTGTCTTTTGGTGAATGTAGGTCATCCTTGGGAGGATATTTGCAGTCGAGAAGTGACCGAATGCATTGGGATCAACATCGGACACAGAGTTCAAGGTAAGACTAGATGATCCCTATACTTTGTACTTTATATATGAATGTGGGGTGTTGTCAAGATAGTGGTTAAAAGTAGAAGACTTTAGATGGTTAATGTTTCCTGCACTTTAGAACTCTATTTGATTCCATAGGGGGGGGGTTTCCCACTATAGCAGAATTGGCGACCATACTGGGGTGCCTCTAGGGTTTTTATGGGATTTCTGTTTTTGGGTATTTTTAATTGATTTATTTACTGTTTTTTGAGTTTTAGTAAGTTTTTTTGTCTTTAAGGGAGTCTAGTCTTCCATACCAATACTCCATGCATGTGCTTGACTGTTAATTTTTTCTTTTTACAAAATTCACAGAGGTGTACATGGCCTGCAGTGAGTCTGCATGTGTACATATGCGCCCTATATTTGGACATCCCGCGTACATACACAGACTGTTGAAGTATCAGTTGTGTGCCTGTATCAGGAAAATCGTTTTAAAGAAGTGGCAGTCATCCTCTTCCCTTCGAAGCCATTTTTCTCATGGGTTTTCTTGATTTAGCCCTGGTCTCTGTTTCGTACAGTCTTTGGCCTAGGTTTGATAGTAGTTAGCTTTTTCTTTATCAAGATTTCTTGTTTTCTTGATTAGGGTTTGAGACAAGTTTTGTGAGTTTTTTCTAATTAACTTGTTTACTATTGTCAGTAACTCTCTGCGAGTCGTAGTAGACCAGAAGTTGGTTTTTTATCTCATCTTGTCTTCACTTTTCCCTTTTTACCTACTTTAGAAGAAAATAAAAGAATTTATTTTCAAGTTTCTTATTTTGGAGCATATAAAATTTAAAAAAAAAATAGTTTCTTGTTTGGTTAAGTAGTTAGGCTAGTTGTTTTTTCAAGAAGAATAGTGCTTTCTTAAGTTCTTTACTGAATAATTGGTAATTTAAGTAGCTCGCAATTGAGCGAAATTCAGTTTTGATTTATTATTTTAGAAGATCTTAGAGAGAAAAGTTAGTTAGAAAAGTTGGTTAAAGAGTGTTCAATTTGCAAATCTTTGTTTGTTAAAAAAGAAGTAATTTTGTTTCCATCATTTGTTCTTCTCTGTTGTCTCTTAAAAGACACCATCAGTTTCAATTTTTTTACTTTGACTTAAGATAAACCACTTAAAATTAATGCTTAATTAAAATTAATCAGACTTTGTGTTTGTAGGGTCCATTAACTAGATTAGGCTAGAGCCTTGATTTAGGTTGGAGAGGAAACTCTTCAAGGCTATAAAACAAACATAGGATTTTGTGTTAGGGAGTGAAAAAGTCCTGTAACGTGGAAACTATCTGGGACCCCCCTCTAACACAGGGGATAAACATGAGGTCACGTGCAGAAAGGTAGCGAAGATAACCCCTCCAAAGTCGGACCAATCGTAGCAGAGGAACGCATATAGAGGACTTATCTTGGGATTACATTGATCACATTTTCCAAAGAGATTTGTGGGTCTTGAATCCGTTCGAGGTCCTCAGTCGTCTTCCAGAACACTTTATTTCGATACCCTCGATAGGTTTCGGGCTTGATACCCTACTCATTGCGGTCCACCCGACTATCGAATGTACCCGCCTGGTAGTCGTTCATGAGATGGAACCCTAGTTGCCTTTGATTTCAAGGACTTACACAGGTGACTGCGGGGGTATACCACAGTTCCTAGGTCATAAATCGGGCCACGCTTTGCAGAGTATACCCCAAGGGTGATTCTGTGTTCGAGTTGCACTTACATTGGTAAGTTGCTCTAGTGTTGGTTATTGTAACTTCTCTTCCAACTAGTAATAGTGTTTTTCTTGTTGCATCTCATAGGAACTTTTTCTAGTGCGTGTTTTAGTCTTCAACGATAGAATGCCTTAGTGTTTCATCAATCCTCTCACACAGTGGAATATCAAGAGCTTCGTCGATCGTGAAGGCTTTTGGACCTGTCACTGGTTAACTTGGAGCCACTACTTCCACTGCGAAGGAGAAGACTTGACCAAGAAGGGTCATTTGAGGTGACCGGGCCACAAGAAACTATACTTGATCCATCTCCGAGAGGAGAATATTCATTTCCGGAGGTACCAACTATTTCTGACCTTGGAGCGAAATTTCTCAGTCTGTATAACTCTCCAATCGCTAACTTGTCGATGCCACTTCTGATATAGATTTCCCCTCCAAGGGTAATGCATCATGAGAATCAGATAATCCTACAAGCAACAATGGAAGAAAATCCTGCTACTTTGTCAGGGAATCCTCATACTCCCTCTACGACTGCCACAACCGGGGGCGTTCCACCTCCTAACTCACCTTCGCAGGTCCGAGCCACTATGGTATCGACCACTTCTACGTCGGGTAGTGGTCTGATTCCATCCTTGGTGGCGATCACTACATTGTTTACACAAAGTGCGACGGACCCTCTGTTTTCATATGGGATGCCCAACTTTGACACGAATTTGGTCCTTTCCTAATCCACCTTACAGACTTTGGGTTTGGGGGCATGGAGATCAAAATATCCTCTGCAAGGGTCCATGGGGGGAACCTCTACCCCTTATAATTCTTTCCCTTACAGTGGGGCTCATATACCTTCGTCGTCTCCCTCGCTCGACAATGCTTCTCAGCAACCCATATGGATGACCATGAACTACAACCTATCCAGAGCAGGAAGTCAAGGACCTTCTTCTAGTACCACACCAGTGATTTCTTTGACATTCTCTTTGTTCGACACATTTGGTAACAACACATTCTCTTCATTTTCCATCTCAGTTGGGGGCAACCCTAGTTTTGGATCACAAAATCCTGCGCAGGGTACTATTCCTGCACAAGGGGAACACACTTCTAAAGGACCTTGGAATCTATGGTAGGGATCAGTTCCCTCATCGGGGATGTTGACCGGGGGCAACCCCTTCCATGGTCAATGGAACCCCGGGCAAGGCTCAGGACCTATGCATGTCAGATCAACAAGGGTCAACCCTTTCTAGAACCTTTGGAACACTACATCGGGATAAATCCCTTCTCAGGCCGCAACATCCCACTACAGGAGTCATTCGATGACGTCTTAATAAGAGAAGCATCTGAATTCCAGCCTTGTCCATGATTTTTACCAGAACCCAAGCCAACATCCTAACTTTTTCTAGAAACCTGGTGCCAGCCAAATCCCCGTCTCCTATCTTCCTGTACATACTCAACAACCTAATCTATCGTTTCTGGAAAATTTGCATTTTCCAGACTTGTCAAGATTATTGAATGACCCAATCTGTCACAATCCACATTGGCCTGCCATGCAGAGCAATTTGCCCTTGGACATTCCAAAGTTAGAAGGAAAGCCTAATGAATATCCAGGCGATCATGTGACCACATTTCATCTATGGTGCTCGTCCAATTCTTTGAGGGACGACTCTGTTCAATTGTGTTTGTTTCAATGCACTCTTATCGGAAGTGCTGCGAAATGGTACATCAAGCTCAACCTCTCGAGATACTCTACTTTTGGAGAATTGGAAATGGTTTTCTTAAACCATTTTCAGTTTCCTGTGAGATATGATGCCTGCATAGAATTGTTGGCCAACTTTAAGTAGACAAAGGCTAACCATATCTCTGATCATATCCGAGAATGGAAATGCCAGAAGATTTTGATTAAAGTACCAGTTCCACCAGGATTCCTATTGGAATGGTTCTTTAAGTCTTTGGTACCCCAGTTATCCAAGGACGTAGCAACATTAGGGGTCTTTTCGGATGAAGAAGTGATAATGAGAGCTCAACAGCTAGAGATGATTTACTCTCAGTCTGGTTTTCTTTGGGAAGTTTTGCCAGATGTGCCACAATCTATTCTTGATAATACCAGACATAAGTCTGGACCACATGCTGATGACATTGTTGGTTCAGCACAAGAAAATCCCACTGATCCGTTGTCAAAACAATTGTCAATACAACAGATAGTGGCCAACTCAACTCCTAGTTCGACTTCTCCCCTTACTCAGACATTGAATGTACGCAGCATGCAATCGACAAACCCAAAGGTCAGTCAACAAGCTGAAGGGAAGAAAAAGCAGCGAAATAAGGGTAAGGGGGATAAGAAACCCACCAATAATGTTGGCGAGGGAAACATGGAGAGAAACAAGTCAAAGTATCCATGCAACCTCTGCGCATAAGACCACCTGACTCACATGTGCCCTCCACTCGCGGAGGCCCAAAAGTTATTGGCATAGCAGTAGCCTGCAGTGTTACTGAACCCATTTTCTCATGGGAAAAATTTAACTCAAGCCTCTGCAAATGCAGGTGGGGGTAGTCAGGGACCCCTTTCATCATCTAGAAATCCCTCAACTTCAAATGTCTATAGGTTGAAAGGTGAATCCCACATAGCTACTAGGGCACATGATTACGAAATGCCAAGTACTGTCGAAAAGGGAAAAGAAGCCGAAAACCCATATGTTCCTCTCTATATCGAGAGAATGATGGGTGAAATAATGCCACGCATCCTGAAAGGGGTGTTCAAGAAAGCTTCACATAATCCAAACGCGAGGGTTGCCTAGAACTACTTTGTGGTGGAAGATTTGTCACAAACCCCTTGCACAATGTTTGCTTTGGAGTTCCTTCAGAGCTACCCTTCATAGAGAAAGGCTCTGTTAGCCGCCTTAGGATCTGTTGAGACATGTAATTCAGGAACTATCATGCTTGATACAAATGACTTGAAACCTCGTCTCCCATACCATGTTTCATTTCAGATAGTAGTGACTCACCCCATGAAATTGTCTACCCAGAATATTTTCCACACGGTGGTTGATGAGGGCGCCTCACCATGCATGATGTCATTGGTGTGTTGGAAGGCCATTGGCCAACCCGTTCTATCTCCTTAACCTACTCTTATCATGGCTTTCAATGGTTGTTCTTTCATACCACATGGAATAATTCCTTCTTTCCCCGTGCAGTTAGGAGGGAAGACCATGTGCGTCAAAGTTGAAGTGGTCGATGCGCCTCTCAACTACAGCCTCCTGTTAAGAAGGAGTTGTACATATGCCATGCATGCAGTGGTTGCTACAGTTTTTCTAGCCTTGTTGTTTCCACATGAGGGTCGAATAGTGACCATTGATCAATTGTCTTTCTCTAGACTTGACCCTTCTTTGGGGGCATCCACGGTCCTGATGATTGATAACCCACAGCCTGGCATCATCAATGTGGGGGTTGGTTTGTGCCCACCTCTCATGGGCACTTTTGATTACTCACCTCCATCCAGTGATGTAAAAATGATATCAGTTTTCCCCGAACAGCCTAAGGCTGAAATCATTTCAATTTCGTCGTTCTGTACGAATTACTTTAATGATCTATGGGTTCTTCCTTCCCCATCAGCCACGATGGAAGGGATAGAGCACCATGGAATTTCCATGCCATTTTCCATGGAATAATTTGTGTACTCTATAGTCCAGCAAGCTTCAGTTGACCCCGATTCGACTCCTGCATTGGAGTTAGATACAACTCTCGAGCCTGCCTGGGCTCAAGGTTCCCTTGCCACTACCGATTCCTTAGACTTGGTATTTCCCTGTGATGAGGCAGTTTTAGAGGCGTTAACTGGTTTGGACCGACCCTGGGATGATCTCCATCATAGATCATACTTCCTCCCAGAGTAGGGAAGAATAGAGGCAGGAGAATTTGTGTTGACTATGACTGGAGATAGGTCTTGTCTTATTAATCCTCTGGCTACGCACACAGTTTATGCTGAGGGTAATATGGAAACCATCACTAAAATGATACCTATTGATATATCCAGAACCCCTGGCATCATGGAGAATGTATTCATTGGAGTGTATTGTTCCCCTGAGGAGATTAAAATCTATACAAATTTATTTAAACAATTTTGCGACATTTTTTCCTGGTCTTACGAGGAAATTCCATGCATTGATCCAAGAATTGTTGAACATGAAATTACGACTTACCCTGACACAAAACCAGCTCGGCAAAAGCTTCATCTAGTTAATCCTTGGAAAGTAGCAACTATTAACACTGAAGTAGAGAAACTACTCAAAGTTGGTTTCATATACCCCGCCCAATTGACTCAATGGGTGTCAAATCCTGTTCCAGTCAACAAAAAGTAGGGTACGATTCGTGTATGTACGGAATTTCATGATTTGAACAAGGATTTTCCAAAGGATAATTTCCCCACTCCATTTATTGACCAGATTGTCGATGAATGTGCAGGCTGCGAGGTCTTTTATTTCATGGATGGTTTCTTGGGATACAATCAGATACAGATCAAACCTGAGGACCAACATAAAACATTTTTTATTTGTCTGTCAGGTACATTTTCATATCGCAAGATGCCTTTTGTCCTGAAGAATGCTGGAGCCACTTTTTAGTGAGCCATGTCCTTTCCTTTTCACGATCTCAAAAACCTACTCTAGGCTTACTTGGATGATTTAGCATCATGATATTGCAAGAGAGCTAATCATCCCACACACCTCTGACTTATCTTTGAGTGATGTCGCTACTATCAGATTCACTTGAATCCAAACAAATGCAGTTTTTGCATGACATCGGGTCATCTGTTAGGTTTCATAGTTTCGACAACAGGGATCATGGTCGATCCTTTAAAGGTTGAGGAGATAGTTCAGTTCCCTCCCCCATGCACAGTCCCTCAGCCTTAGAGTTTACAGGGAAAAGATAACTTTTTACGGCATTTCATCGCAAACTATGCTGAGATCACAAAAGGTTTCATGTGTTTACTAAAGAAGGATGTTCCTTTCCATTAGGACGAAGCCACTCAATGCTCTTTTGAAGCGTTGAAATGCGCCCTCACATCTTCCCCTCTGCTTCGACCACCCAATTATAATAAAGATTTCTTATTGTATTTGGCCACTACAGAGTCGACCATCGACATGGTCTTGGTTCAAGAAGACAATTTTCTTGAAGAGAACATGGTTTATTACCTGAGTCGAGGCCTGGTTGGACTAGAACTCAACTACTCTCATGTTGAGAAACTTGCGTTGGCAGAAGTTCATGTTGTCCAATGGTTCCATCACTATATCTTGTTTCACAAGACCGCCTTCATTGTCGTTGTGAATCCATTCCAATATGTGTTTACACGACACGTAATCGGTGGAAAGATCAGCAAATGGATAGTTACCCTCCAATAATTTGACTTGGATTTTGTTTCGGTGAAATCCAAAAAGGCGTTGGTCTTTGCAGAACTCATCTCGGAACTTTCGGTCGAGTCAGGTGATGTTATACCCAAAGAGTCGCCTATTA
Source organism: Picea sitchensis (assembly GCA_010110895.2). Classification (NCBI taxonomy): domain Eukaryota; kingdom Viridiplantae; phylum Streptophyta; class Pinopsida; order Pinales; family Pinaceae; genus Picea; species Picea sitchensis. The sequence continues at coordinate 79,827 of SNQJ01S0089404.1, forward strand.
AAGGAGATATGTTTTTTATCACATCTTCGGATCCCTAGTATGGAGATATAATAGTCTATATCCAGACTTTGAAGTGTCCCGCTTCTGCTTCTTTTGACGAGTGTCGACGTATACACTGCCAGGAAAAAACTATCTTATTCTCAAAGACACTTTGTATCATCGAGGTATAGATTGCATCCTTCGTCGATGTCTCACCCATGAAGAAGAAGAACTCATACTTAATGACTACCACACTGAATCATGTGGTGGTCATTTGTCTGGGTTGGCAACATCCCAAAAGATTCTACGAGTTGGTTACTATTGGTCGACGTTAATCAAAGATTGTGTTGAATCGGTCAAGAAGTGCCACCCATGTCAGATCTTCTCACGGAAGATGAGGGCACATTCTTCTCCCATGTTTCCCATCATCACAGTTGGCCCCTTCACCAAGTGGGGGATTTATTATACTACATGCCACCCCACACAACTAGGGGGCACTGTTATATCATCATAGCAGTAGACTACTTTACCAAGTGGGTCGAAGCTATGCCGGCGTTCAAGGATGATGGAGAAACAACATCTCTCTTCTTGTTTAATCAGATAATAGCAAGGTTCGGCGTCCCAAAGGAGATTGTCATTGACCATGGTAGTCACAATTACCCATAAGTGAATGGTCATGTGGAAGCTGTGAATAAATTGTTCAAGACCATTCTATAGAGAACGATCAATTCGGCCAAGTCAAGTTGGAATTTGATGTTATACTCAGCATTGTGGGCCTATCCAATGTCTGTAAATACTTCCACTGGTTTCTCACCTTTTCAACTTGTTTACGGGTTGGAATCAGTCTTGCCTATAGAATGTTATATCCCATCTCTTAAGTTGGTAGTACATTTATTTCCAGACACTTCACCGCTTGAGGAACACTTATTATATCTCGACTAACTCAATGAGAAATGACGTGATGCATCCTTGGCTAACAAGGCTCACAAGAAAAAAGTCAAGTGTCATTATGATCGGTCTGTTTGTCCTCAGATTTTCTCTGAAGGCGACCTTGTCCTGGTCTATGACCAAGATAAGGATCCCCTGGGGGCAGGCAAATTCAAACCCATGTGGTTCAGACCTTTCATCATGAAGGAAGTTTTAAAGAAGGGCCCTTATCATCTGGTTGACTTTGAAGGGAAAGCTTTAGCAGAGCCTAGAAATGGTCTCTACCTCAAGAAGTATTACTCATAGGTGGGTCGTCTTGGGTGACTTCTTGTACATGTGTATAGTTCTTATACATTTTTAGTTTTTGTCTTTTTGGTTTTATGGACGTGTCGTTTTGATTTCATATTTTCATTATGGAAGATGTCAAGTGAATCGAACATGTTCATTTGATTTGCAGACAATGCTAGCCGACAGACTCAGAGGCTTGCTTCTACAGCTTGGGTGATTTTCACACCTTAAGGCCAGTTGTTATCTTCTGGAGGTATCTTTTTAGGGGATGCCACAAACAATGTCTCCGAATATAGTTCAGTAATAGATTTTCTTTGTGATGCCTTGTCGCATGGTATCTCTTACCTCTGGGTCTACCTATATGCACAACTGGTTGTGTCCCAGTTAAATGGGGTTTATTGCATTTACAATCCTACTCTACATCGGCGATTCCTTAGGGTACATCTCTTAGAACATTGTTTTGATTACATTACGTATATCCATGTTCCTAGGAGATTGAATCAAATGAAATATGCTCTAGCTAATCAAGTATTAGATTGGCATATTTCACACATGTAAAGAAAAATCACACACATACACATGTAAATACATTTGTAAATAAGTATTGGAGTACATAGGTGGGCACAAGAGCCTCAAAAAATAATGAGTCTGGTATATAATGCGGGGCTTATTCCCTCAAAAATATACAAAGAGTTCCCTCGACACATAAATAGTCCACCCTCAACTAATCATTTGGCCTGTTGGCCCTTCCATAGTGGACTACAACATTTTCCAAACGTTGAAATAGTTGGACCGAGGTTTGTGGCACCCCCACAACATGAGGTTGCATAGATGATGGGATATCCTCGATTTCATCCATATGCATAGTACGAGTGAGTATGGATAGGTTTCACTCCACTCATCTCAAAACTCTCTTAGCCTCTCCGGTTGGAGGTATGCCCGTTGTTGTTGATGGTCCGATGGCTATTGCTGCCTTTGTGCATGGATGGTGACTTCTCTACACAAATCCAGTTGGACGCACTGGTCCCACATATGTACATAATAGATACATATTTTTCAGGTTCTCTGGTACACATAAAAAATGATATATATAAAAGAAATAAAAAATTAAAAAACTTTTAAAGAAAAACTCTCATAATTCTCCTCGCTCCGCTCTGGGAGGTACAGTCATGTCAGGATCTTTGGAGAATTTGATCCCAGCATAGGGGTAGTCCTCTACAGCTGGAATCTGCGGAGACCACTAGTCAAAAAATGTATCATTGAAGGCCTCGATGGTCCTCCCTCCCCCCTATCGTGGAAACAATGTTGCCCACCTGCACACTGCTGGGAAGGAGGCCACGTGCTTTCGTATTGTCTCTCGAGGACTAATACTAGGTACCCTCTCGAAGAAGAAAGAAGAAAGAACAGTCTCGAACCCAAATTTCTTGTTGTTCCGCCCATAACACTCTGTGAGTTGTGTTACACCTCAAAATTACTCACTTCGATAGTGTCGCAGGTGTCGTCATTACAAGTGTTATAAGTGTTGCATCTTGTTCGCAAGTGTTGCATATTGACTACAAGTGTTGCAAGTGTCACAAACATCATACTGCCATCTTGCCCATGTCATGCCTTTAACGACATCACAAAGACCCTTAAGACACATCAAAGGCTAGTTTGGAAGAAGAGAAATCAATTGACAGGAAGTACAAACCTTTTGCCATTGAAAGAACCACTAAAAAATTAATTTTGGAGAGGAGCGCTCCCCTACCCACTGTCAGGGAGTGTTGGCACTCCCTGAGCCTCTTTGGGGGAGTGTTTGAGCACCCTGTGCACCCTTTTGGGGGAGCACTCCCTTTTCTGAGCATGTTTTGGGTTTGTTGAGACAAATAGGGAAGAATCCCTCAATTCCTTAAGGTAGTTAGATTCGAATAGATGGTCAAGGCATGATCTTAGGGAAGATCCTCAACTGAAGGAGAGGAATCCTCAACTTATCCCAAAGATCTCTCAAGTGGTTGGACCTCTCCAAAGTTATATAAGGAGGCCTTCTCATGGTGAAAGGTACAATGGAGATTGAGAATTACATCAAACTTATGATCTCATAAGTGATATGTCATCAAAGCAATCACTGGAGATTATTTGAGCAAAGGGGTTGGAAAAGGAGGACTGGAAGAAGATGTTGCACCTTCATTCAAAGGATTGTAAGTACTTTTACTAGTTCTCATTAATAATCAATGCTTGGCCTGTTTCTTTCAAACTGATGCTTGTTCCACATGAGTTTGTCTGCAGTAGATGAATCTATGTTTGAGCTAATCTCAATAGAGTATGAAGTCTTGTGTACCTTTGTTTGTTTTACAGGACCTATCAGGGAGCTCAGGATCGAAGATCAGCCATGACTTTACAAGGACAAACGTCGCTAATAAGGTACATATCTTTCTCCTTCTCTTTCATTTATTATCTTGATTAGATTTAAAAGGAAGTCTGTGTCCATGTTAAGCACTTTTTTGTCTTGGCCTTAGGAGTCTAGAGATCAAGATGGAATCCACTTGTCCGCAGGGGATTCACCTACAACAAAAATTGGCGACTCCACTAGGAAGGATCTCTAATTCTTGTTTCCATTCCCAGATCTTTTTTTGGCCTTTTTCCGACTCATTTGACCCTCTCCATATTGTCTTTTTTTAATTCTTATATTGGTTTTATTTCCTCTTTATGTCATCATGATCACCCTGATTGACTGAATTTCATTGATTTTTTGAGTTTCTAGGCCTTTTTCTGAGCTTGTTCAGCAGAGCGCCCCCCTGCCCTCGCTAACAGAGAGCCAACACTCCCTGGTTTTCTTAAACAGAGTGTTGGAGTGCTCTGGTACCCATTACACAAGAGTGCTATCCCATTTTCAGTGAAAATCATCTAGGTTTTCAATTTCTGAAGTTCAGTTTTTTCCTTTTACATTTTCTCAGGGTCTCATACTCTCAGTCCATCTTGGTATTGGCCTTCAACACACTATTTTCTAAGGATTGGTCTCTTCTTGTTTGGGATTTTGACATTTTATTTCCTTTCCTTAAAGTCACTCTTTGTCTTTGCTGACCTAGAGTTAACTTGTTGTCTTCTTCTCCTTTATCTAACTGAGTGGAAACTTTTGTGAAGAAATCCAAAGGTCTGTAAACCTTTTCATTTGATCTTTGAAGTTAGTTTTCCATCATTTCTCTTTTGTTTGAGGTTTTTTGGTTCTTGTTTGCAATTTGGTTATCTTTGTCCTTCTTGTTTATTCATAACGAGAGTGTATTTTTGTTTTGTGTGAGGTTTGCTTCTCATTGTTTAATCCTGAACTCTGATTGACATTAGAATTTTTACATCAGATTATCATTCACATATAAGAAAAAGGACATATTTTAGTGATTGTTTTGGATATTAGAAGGCATTTCTGAAATTTTTAGCATTGCATTGGATTTGATTGAGGACATTGCATATTAGTGTTTTATAGTGAAAACAACTCTTTCTCTTTCCCTTAAATAGCCATTCATCAAAAGACAAGATTGCTTATCATATTCTTGTGCATTTTGGGGGATTTGAGTCATCATACCATCAATTTTATTGTCATACACCCTTTGAGTAAAGAACAACTGCAAAATGAACACTAATTAAAAATTATCTAGAACATTTTGTTTTTAGGATCTTCCACCAACATTAGACTAGGATTAGCACTTTGGATTAGGTTGTGAGTACAACTCTCCAAAGTTTTCAAAACGAACATTAGCATCCTGAGATAGGGAGAGTCAAATACAATTGTCATATAGGCTTTCTGGGATCCCCCTCTCACACAGGGGTTATGCACGAGGTCTCATTCAGGTGAATTACGTAGATTATCCCTCCGTGCTTTAACTGTTTGTAGCGGTCAGATTGTATATTGGGGGTCACTAAAGGATATACCCACGATTATGTGTGGGATCCTCTCGAGTTGATTTCAGACCTTTTATCCTGCCCATAGGTTCGGATCAGATTGTCGGCGATACCTTCCCAGGGGATGATTGTGAGTTGGTGTCCTTAGTTGTCATAATCCTTAGGTACTTACACGAGGCGAAAGTGAAGGGAAGTCTCATGGTACCTGGGATAGACATTGGTCAAACTCACTCGAGCTCCTTGGAGGGTAAATCCACAATTACCGCGTGGGAGCTTGCAAAAAGGTGAAAGTTTGTTAAGAAGGTCACCATTGTAACTATTCCACCATATCCTATCCCCTTCTTGACTTGATCACGCGACGTTGGATTTCATCACCAACTAGTACGATCATCGAGAGAAATTTTTTTTGCTTGGTTTTGATTCCTAGATTTTATTAGCGTATGTTGTTTCTTTTTGTTAGTTGGCCCTAGATTTTCAGCGTGTACTGTTATTCTCCAAAATTGAGTCTATAGATGATAAAGGTCTTCACCGATCACATAGGATGCAAGGGTTTCCTCTGGAAGGGTACCAACCCTTACCTCTTAACCCTCCAGAAGAAAACTACCATTGAGAAGTAGAAAATCAATCTGATGYTGGGAGTGTTGTTGCTCCTCCGTTAGACAATTCAGAAGGTGTTTTGGTTACAGTTGAGAATCCCACTCCTCGCACTACATATGTGTCAGTAACCCCTATCGAACCACTTTTTCTTCGTTTAGACTCCCTTGTGAACATCATAAATGAAGAGGTCCCACAGTTACCTGAGAGAGATTTTACCGAAACATATATGGGATCCATAGAACCAACCTTTGGTGATGAGTATAGGACTCTTATTTGTCCTACCACTATAGTAGATACAAATCCCACACCTTCTCGTTCTGTATGGAGGACTTCATCAGGATGCGATCTCTATGAGAATTTTGAATCCTTTCGACAACCCTTTCATCCTCATGACCCTCTTGGTGAAACATGACCATTTGGTCAAACTATGAATCACCCCATCGATCAGGTCATTAACCCTATTGTTGCATCATCAAAAGTCTACCTTAATGCTAGACTCATCACATCTACTCATTCCAAAAGCACTTCGATCCCTACCCCTACTTTTACAAACTTTCACTCTACAACTCCACATGTTCTGCATGATCCTACTGGGACATATTTTCACCTGAGAATGCATACCCTTTCCAACCAAATACAACTGACTGGAGGGAAACCACCATCTAGTGGACCTATCCCTCCTAGAATACCACAATCCTATGGTGGTCCTACCCCTCCTGGGGGACAACCCCCTTTTCATGTTCTTCCCAAAGGGAAACCTCCCTTTGCCAGTCATGCCCCAGTCGTTAATCCACTGCTGGTTGGGAGGAAACCTTCGTCTGTTGGAAACCTTGCAAAATCCTGGGGAGTATCTTCTGGAGACAAATTTACCCAACCCCACATTTAGGGGCACTCATATCATAACCCACAAGGAGGAGTATCAAATCCTGTTCCGTCTGGAACATCTTATGGACAACCTTATCTAGGTGGCATCTTGTTGTTGGGAAATATACCCTACAGACTAGCAAACTAGGGTCAGACTTGCATGCAGATTATGACCGTAAAGAAATCACCTTTTAACCTACCACCCAAAACTTAAAACCCCTTTTTCACATACATGCATGGAAAGGAACTACTAACCTTTTTACTGATGTTTGGTGTAGATCCTCCGTTGCGCTTTGCCCGCTTGCTTGCGCTGCTCCTTCCAAAGACAATC